>JAMXBD010001973.1:0-259881 GCA_024138025.1 Combretum micranthum | reverse complement strand
GGGCCAGTAATACCCTATACATTAAATGCGACGATACAAAGGAGGTCCTTCTTCCCACACCAGATCTTATGATACTTGTCCAATTTTAGCCGACCTGTTTCGCATAGATGCATCATGATAGAAGCCCTTAGGTCCTTTGAAGTACAAGGGCCATTGATGTGAACAAAATTCTTTAAGGTAACTATGAAGGCCGCATTAGGTTGCGCCAATTAGCCTTGATACCAACGCGCCAGTCATCTCCTATTTCCTCATCTTCTTCTAACAATTGCAAGGCTGTGCAAGAATGGTTTTCCTTGATAACTTTAACATCTAGGCTTTCATCTGAAGTAAGCATTGGAATCTTAGATGCCAGTGTTGCCAATGTATCTGCATAACGATTTGTAATCGCTTGGTATGTTCATACCTTATGACTTCAAACTTCCTAATTAGAGCTTGTACTGCAGCCCTATAAGGCGCAAGTGCTGGCTCCTTGAGGGCATATTCACCATTAGTTTGCTTAATGATCAAATTTGAATCACTACGAATACACAGATGGTTTGCTCCAGCTTCCAAAGCAAAGACGATCCCAAGTAACAATGCTTCGTACTCAGCTTCATTATTAGTGCAATGAAAGTCAAGTTTAAATGCCAAAGGTATTTCTTGGCCATTAGGTGATGTTAATACAACTCCTCTCCCGCTCCCCAACCTTGACTTCCCGATGAACCATCAAATTGGAGTGACCATTCTCCTTCTGTTTCAATCATGAGTGAGTCCTCATGAAATTCCACTAGTATACTATCTGTGATCACATCTTCACTTTCATTCAGAAAATGAGCCAAGAGGTCAACTAAGGCTTGTGACTTAATAGCTTTAGGAGCCTGTATTGTAATATCAAACTCTCCAAGAAGCAACAACCACTTTGCTACACGCCCAGATAACGCTGGTTGTGACAATAAGTACTTGATAGGATCTGATCGGTAACAAGGTTGACCTTGTGCGCTTGAAAGTAGCGACGCAACTTTTGGGTGGCGAACACCAGTGCAAGACAATGCTTTTCGCGAGTTGGGTATTTGACTTCGCTTTCTTGAAGCGAACGACTCAAATAGTAGATCGGCCATTCTTGGCCATCTATTTCTTGTGCAAGTAAGGCTCCGATGGATATATTAGCAGAAGTAAGATACAATATCATCGGTAGTCCCTTCACAGGCATAGTCATGGTGTGAGAAGAAGTGAGAATTCCCTTAATTCTTTGAATTGCATCCTCATGGACTTGCTCCCATTCAAATGTAACTCCTTTCTTCATGAGTTGATGTAAGGAATATGAAATCTCCGCAAGTGCAGGTATGAATCTCCTAATATAGGAGACTTTTCCAATGAAAGTTTTCAATTCTTTCAAAGTAGTAGGTGAAGGCATAGACAATATAGCTTGTATCTTTGCGGGATCAACATCAATCCCCTTCCTATGGACTACAAATCCAAGAAATTTTCTTGAAGCAACTCCAAAAACACATTTCAAAGGATTCATGCGAAGCTTATACAATCGACATCGTTCAAAAACCTTCTAAAGATAGACCAAATGGTCAGATGCATGTTTTGATTTCATAACTATGTCATCCACGTGGTCCTCCATGAAATCATGCATCATATCATGAAATATGGCTATCATTGCTCTTTGATAAGTAGAGCCAGCATTCTTGAGTCCAAAGGGCATGACAGTATACTTGAGTCCAAAAGGCATGACAGTATAATAGAAATTCCCAACAGAGTTCGGAAGGCAGTACGTTCGGCATCTCCAATTGCCATTTTAATTTGATTATATCTGCTGAAACCATCCATGAATGAAAATAATTCATGACCTGCAGTGACATCCACTAAGGTGTCTATATTTGGTAAAGGGAAATCATCTTTAGGATAAGCATTGTTCAAATCTCGAAAATCTACGTAAACCCTTATATGACCATTCTTTTTTCTAACAGGTACGATATTCGCGAGCCAAGTAGGGTGTTCAATTGGTCTGATAAAGCCTGCATGAAGCAACTTCTCAATTTCGTGTTTAATTTGAACTTCTACCCCATGACGAAAAAATCGTTGCCCTTGCTTAATAGGAGTCGTGCCTTGGGTAATATTTAGGGTGTGCACTACAAGACTAGGGTCTAGACTTGGCATCGCATCATATGCCTAAGCAAACACGTCCCTATATTCTCTTAACAAATCAATAAGAGGACTTTTAACCTCTTGTAAGAAACCTTTGCTGACAAAAATTGGCCGCAGCGACTCTCCTGGTCGCGCTAGATCCAATTCCTTAATTTCTTCATTCTGTGGCTTTATTTGATCTTGCATTTGTTGAGGAGCGGGCTGAATTTCTTAAATTGGTACAGGGTCTGAAGAAGAACACACTTCCTTAAACCCTAGAAACCGTCATAAGATACATACTCTCCGCCCATCTCCTCTGACAAACTTTCAACAGCATCAACCTGCTTGTTCTTCTTTTTACAGCCTCAACAACCACGCATCTTTCTTTTCTTTTGTTGGCCCTCTTGAACCTTTTCCCAAGTGGGTAATGGCACACACCAAAGCTTTAGCAATAGTTGTAAACCCCTGTTTTCTAAGCCCTAAACCTTAAGCCGGAAAGTCTACCGGAGACCTTAGTCAACGGATCTTGAGTAAAACCCTACAGTTTAGATCCTGAAAACCCGAGTTCGCAAATCGAGGAGTCGAAAAATAATTAAAGTGTTTAGAATAGTCCGTAATAATATTTGAATTATTAAAAAATCAGATCGGTTCAATTTCGGCTTATTTCGAACCCGTTTGGATACTGCTTTGGAAAGCGTGTCCCGGGGCTCGGAAAATTAAAAATATATCTTTAATATTTTTAGACTCGTATTTTTATAAGGATTTCAAAAATATCAAGTTTAGAATTTTTCGGATTCTAAAAATATCAGTTATAGCTCATATAAGCTTATTTTACTCTTACCGGTAACTAAATTGTTAAATTTCTAAAAATAATTTAATTGATTATTTTATTTAAATCATAAAAATTCTGCTACTTAAATAAAAATATTTTCTTAATTTATTTTATATATTTTCTTATTCAAAAAGCCACTTTATCAACCCATACTCAAGTACACATACATTATCATTACTACACATTATTATGTCTTCTTTTGCTTTTTCTTACACTTCCATTTCCCAAAATTGCAGCTGCCCATTCCCCATAAAATTAGCCACTTTTCATTATTTTTAATTATTTATTTGATATTTTAAAGTCTCTTTTAGTTAAATGGATGCAACTTGCCCCCCCCCCCCCCCCCCCCCCCCCCCCCCCCCCCCCCCCCCCCCCCCCCCCCCCCCCCCCCCCCCCCCCCCCCCCCTGCAGCTGCTTGGATTTTTATTTTTTTTTAAATTTATTTAACACACATTATCTCTATTTAAACATATTTTTCCTCTCTTTCACCTTTACAAACCCTACATTTTTCCTCTCTCTTTTTCCCTCTCTTTTCTCTTCTTCTTGCTTGTCTTCTTGAAAACAAGCTGTCCCCATTTTTCTTTCTTGCTTCCACATATATTTCTTGCAATTATTTGAGGTAATCTTTCCCTTTTTGCTCTTATAAGATGTTCTAGGATGATACCATGGATGTTTCATGCATCAAAGGACATTCCACAAGCTTAAAAGGCTATGGATGATGATGCCAAGAAGTGAAACACTCCTCTAGATGATGATCTCTTTTGTTCTTAGTATTTTTGTTATATGGAAGGCTTGTTTATCTTCTTGTTTTTGTGATAGCTTGTAGATCTAGAGTTTTATCAAGCTTTAGTTATGTTTATGTGTAGATCTAGAAGTTAAGGCTACTACTAAGTTTTTCTTATGCTTTCATGGTTATATATTGAGTAGATCTTAGATTCAAGTTGGAATGAAAAAGAAAAATTCGTAACTTGTCAATGCCCTATTTTAAAAACCCTCTTTCAAGTCTTAAAATGGAAGCTTTTGTTAAGAAAATGAAGGTTTGATGGATGTATATCATCAAGGCTTCATCTTACAAGAATCAAAGTTGATTTTCAAAGTTTATTTTCAAAAACAAAAATTGTATTTTCGGATCAAGACAAAGATCCAAAATAAAAACATGTTTTCCAACTCACAAATGAGGATTTTATTCAAGAAATGAAGGGTTCTTGAGATATAATATGTAATGGGTTGTTTTCATGAGTTTTGATGAATTTTCTCAAGAGATATGTCCAAAATAAATTTATGAAAATTCGGATCAAGACCAAGACCTATTTTTGGAACCCATCATCAACTTTAAAATGAAGATTTAGACAAAAATATAAGGGCTCTTGATATAGATATCTTAAGGAATGGATTTTCATAAGTTTGAATGGTTTTCCTAAAAGTATTGCATAAATCAAGTGCTTTGTAGAAGACAAATTTAGGTCTTGTTTTCATTGTAAGTTTCAAAGTGGAAATTCGTAATTATGGAGACCAATTTTGAAAACCTTCTTTTTGATCTCAAAACAAGTATTTTACATTGAAAATGAATGCTTTGATGATACATAATATAGGAAAAATTATTTTCATTGAACTAAGTGAGTTTTAGTAAAGGAATTACTCAAAACAAGACAATGAGTTTCAACTTGTGAATTTCGGTTTTATGAATATGGATTCTTAGAAGTTTCTTTTGAACATTATGTTTGGGATTAGATAAGTATGTAATCTCTTAATTTTGTTTAGAGGATCTCCTTGCAAGTTTAGGACTAATATGAGTTAACCTAAGTAGTTAAATAGAGTAGATATGGCAATTTTTCACAAAGGCTCAAATCTGGAATTTTCGCAACCCTACTGTACAGTACGTTTCCGACCCTTAAATGACCTTAAATGTTTGAATTAACTTTAGAAATGGATAGCTCTTTCGAAGTAGGTATAAATCGGTATATTATAAGCTAAATTCCGAGTTAAAATGAGTTAGATATGACCTTTTTAAGTTAAGGATTCAACCTAGACGGAAATTGACGAACTTAGTAAATAAAATTGTTAAGTTTAATAGAACTTCATAAGAGATGCTCATTGAGGGTATTCTTTGTACCTAGGTGAATTGGAGGACGGGTTACCACTTCCCGAGGACTATTACGACTAGTGGATTTTCACTACATGGACAAGTGAGTTCATTTCTCAATTAATTATGCTCTTGGATGTGCTTGTAGTAGTAGTGGCATTAGACTTAGGAAAAGATAAAATTGTGTTGAATGGTGATCTAAACTTGCATGAATGAACGATAAGTATATCGAGGCAAGCTTTGTTGTAATAATCTTGTATGAGCTAGTATAGATTTGGAATGTCTGAAAATTGTATGGTCACTTTTAAATTATCTAAGTAATATGTCATGATTATATGAATAAACTGTACATGCATATCACGTAGTGAGTCTTATATCATTGTCGAGTATGTCTTTGGTGGGACAAAGGTGTACTCGGGAGGCAGCGGGTCTTTAATGAAAGGGGACTAGGGTGCATGACTTATGGACCACCCCATTCGAATAATGAAACTATGGTTGCATGACTTATGACCAACATTAAAAATTGTGGTTGCATGTCTTATGGACCACCCCACTTAAGATTGGGACAATGGTTGCATGTCTTATGGACCAACTTTGGAATTGTAGTTGCATGACTTATGAACTACCCCAAACCCCGAATGGAGGGCGTAAATTCATTCACTTATGACTACCGGAAAGTCATATGCTTGTTTGCTCATATGCTTGTGCATTCATATGGTTGCTTAATTATAACTTGCTTGTATAGATATTTTAGCTTGGTCGGGCATGTTACTTGAAGAAAATGAATCTCACTAAGCATTAGCTTATACCCCAACAGTTTTTGTTGCAGTTCCTATTTTTGGATGTTCCGAGAGGACATTTTGTGCAGGTTTATCACATGGAATTAAAGAGCTTTTGAGGAAGTCGGGACCTAGTGTAGGCGTGGACTTCTAGGAAAATCTCTTTAATGTGAATTCATATTTGTAATTGGAGCTAAACGATGTAGACTCCTATTATTTTGGCGGGGGTATGCCCCCTTGGCTTTTGTAAAGTTTAACTATCTTGTTGTGATTTATATTCTTAATGCTATGTATGCTTTCTTAAGACTACTCGAATCAAAGTGTGATCCTAAAAGTTGTGTGAGTACACCTTACACTCGATATATAAACTTATGGGATGACTAAGGATGCCATACTTAAGTTTAAATATCGAGTGTGGTGGACTGTCGCGTTTAGGGTACCCCCTTGGGGCGTGACAATAGTTGTCTCACCTTCATCGGCATACTCATTGAAGAAGGTAGACTCAATGAAATATGTCTCATCATACTCAAAAGGATTCTTCGTAGTAGGAATAAAGATATCCTTCTATAAACCCCTAAATTTTTTGGAATCGATTTAGCTTAAAACCTTAATTTGGAAGTCAACCGGAACCCTAAAGTCAACAAAACCCTAATTAGACGTAATAGCTTAAGTTCAGCAATCCTGAATAAGCAACTCGGAGAAAGTAAGTAAGAGTTTAGTAATAGAATAGTGCGTAATTACCTAAGGAAGCTTAAAAAGATCATATTAGTAAAACCGTAAATCGTCTTGAACCTAATCGGACACAGTTCTTGAAAAAAGTGTCCCAGGGCCCGGAATAGTAAAAATATTCCGAATATACTGTTAGACTCGTAAAAATATAAGGATTTCAAAAATATTAGTTTTATAATTTTTCAGTAAGTAAAAATAACAGATATAGCAATTATACGCATATTTTCTTACTACTGGTACTTTATTAGTCATATCTACTTTACATTACACTATTCATTACTATTCTACACTATTCTTTTCTCTTTACTTTTTTTACACCTACTCTTACAAACACCATAACCTATAACCTTTACTTTTTTATTACTTCATTCAATCAACAAAAATACAAAAAAATAAAACTCTGTTCCTTCATATCTACATGGTCGGTGCCCCCCTCCTACATCTCTTTCAATTTTGCTTTATTTTTGTTTTATTTAATTTACTCAAAAATCACTCCACATTTTCCTATAAATACCCTCCTCCTCTTTCACTTCTTACACACAATTACTACTCACAAATTCTCTAAAAAAACTCTCTCAAATTCTCCTCAAAACTCTCTCCAAATATTCTCCGAAAACTCTCTCAAAATAATCCCAAAAACACTTCCTACCTACACAAAATTCATAACCACATAACACTTCAAAAACCTTCTTTAGGTAAACTTCTCCTATTATTTTCTTCTCCTCATGTCATGTAATTTTACATGACCATGGTGTGAGTTTTCAAAAACTAAATTGTATGGAAGCTACACTATGTTCATGCATTGTTCTTGTTCATGAAAATCCATTTATGTATATATTGTTTTATTTTGTTCATGTTATTATACCTAAGTATTATTATGTATATACATATTCTTTAGAGCATAAAGCTCACTTGCAATTTATTTATTTTCATGCAAAGCAATTTATTTATTCCTTTCATTGCAATTTATTTATTTCTTGCTATTTTAAGACTAATGTCTAGTCTTAGACTTGTTCTCATCAAGTCAAAATAAATTTTTCTTTCATTCATTTTTTTTTCTTTTGGGACTAGTCTACTTCTTAGTCTCGGGAGCCTTGAAGAAGCTAAGACTCCCATATTTGACTTTATTTATTATTTATGTTATTTTTGCTTGCTATTATTTCTCATAAATCATGTTCATTAAGATTGTTGTCCAAATTTTTCAAGTTCTAAAAATAATTGATAAAAAAGAGACTTTATCACTTAGGAATGAGTTTATATGAAGTATAAAAATCTATGGTTTACAAAAATAAAATCATTCATTTCCAAGTTACTAAAAGAACTCACTACAATTTTAGAAACTACTTTTGTTATGAAAAGCTTTCTAAATCATTTGTTATGCCACTTTGTTTTTCATAAAGAAAATGAATTTTTTTTCACAAAAATGATTTCTATGAAAAACATAACATGAGGAAAGGATGAGAAATTTTCAAATAAAGATGTTTTCAAACAAATGGACAAAGAAAAATTGTATAGAAAATAAATAGGAAAAATAACACTAATATAGAGAATTTGGGAAAAAAGAAAACTACTTTTCGAAAAAGGTCATCTAGGAAAAATAATAAGTCAAACATAAAGTGATTCTTTGAAAAACAAAATATTCATTTAAAAAGATTTACAAGATGGATTCTTGTGAACTATATTTTTCTAAACTCCTAATTAACATTGTTTTACTCAAAGAAACATGATTGGACAACAAACACTTGAGCATGAATAAATATGAGCTATGTAGCTATAAAAAGAGGATTTTTCAATTATATAGATAACTAAGTATTTATCAAACAAATTTTGAATTTAAAGTTTGAAACAAAGTTGTTTTTGAGTTAGAAAATTCGTGGTGAATCTTATCACCATTGTTTCGGGGCCTAAATGGTATATTTTGATAAAAATAGTTTTAGAAATAGATAGATCTTTTGAATAGGTAGAAATCGGTATATTATATGCGCAATTCCGAGTTAAAATGACCAAGTTATGGCCATTTTAAATTGGAATTCTCCTTTATACGAACTTTAACGTTCTCATGATATTGTTTTGTCAAATTTCAAGAATATCATCAAGAAATACTCATCTTAGGTATTTTCTTTTACTAGGTGATTTCGAGGAAGAATACCTATACCCCGAGGACTATTTCGATTAAGAGGATTGTGTGAGCGACTCATCCGTGTAGAAGAATAGTCGACATGGCATCGTGAGTTTGTTTCCTTAAAATGCTTTACTTGTTTGTGCTAGTAATTTAGTTGCATTAGAATTAAGAAAAGACAAATGGATATGTATGTAAAATAATTATGAAAGAATCCGAAGAATATCGAGGTTGGAATTGATTTAATGTTTGTTTTAGTATAACACTTGATTTGTATGAGATTCTTGATCACCTTAAATCTGATAATAATAATGTTAGGATATCATAAATAAAGGGATTCATGCATGCCATGAAGTGAGTCACATTGCATTGGGTTATTACCTTGGGTGAGAAGGATTGTAGCTCAGGTCGAAAGCAAACACTTGGGGAGTGACCAAAAGCAATTGCTTGGCGACATTAAGGAAATGCTTGGCGGAAGATCTGAAAGCAAGGCTCAATTCAAGTAGACTTCATATGCTTGGCGATATTGATTGAAAGTATAAATCTTTATAAAAAACTACTTGTTTTGAGGTTACGTATCACCAAACCCCGAATGGAGGGCGTAAATCCATTCAACATATAGTTCTCAGAAAACTATATGCCTTGTTTGCCCATGTGTATGTTGCATTTCATTTGATTGCTTAAACAACTTGATTGAATTTTTGTTACAAGAAGTTATTTATGGAAATGGTTCTCACTAAGCCCATTAGCTTATACCCCTATAGATATCTTTTGCAGTTCACATATTTGTGGTTAAGGCCATGTGGACCCTGCAGCCAGGTATTTTCCTTTTTGGTTAAGGAATTTCAAGATGAGGTTATGGATGGATAAGCTATAGAAATACTCTTGTAATAGATTTGTGAATAAGGGAAATGTCCCTAAGTTTCGTAAGATCATTGTTATGAATAAATGAATATTATGAATCCTCTTTTCTTAGTCTGTTATTATATTTTCTTAAGCGTCATAATTCCATGTATGGTCCTCTAAATTTGTGAGAGCACGCCTTACACTTAATATCAAAGCTTTTGGGAGTGGCTAAGATTGTCATACGTAAGCTTTAATATTGAGTGTGGAGGACTGTTATGTTTAGGGTACCTCTTGGGGCATGACACCTTCCCTTTCCAATGTCCTTTGATACATTGATGCATAATCGATGGTACTAAATTGTGATCGTACCGCCACTTCCTACCTATCAAGAGATGATAGGACACAGGCACGTGAATAACATGGAAAGTAACAATACCACGAATAGGCCCATTCTTAAGATCAACATTAACTCTTCCGATCGTGTTCGTTGTAGTATGACTAAAGCCATTAACTGAAATGGGTTGCTTCTCCAAACAATGATAGTCAATACCAATAACCTCAAATGTAGTCTTAGGCATGATGTTGAGAGAAGAACCAACGTCAATGAATGTCCTCTTAACTAGATAGCCATTAAGTGTGCCCTCTACATATAATGGTCCATTGTGATTTGGACTATCTACACACATATCTGCATCGGTAAACAAGATTGCATTTTCATGTGCTCGAGCCATTCTTTTGACGGGTTGCGCTGCATTACACTAGACATATTGTCCCTCGAAAATTTGCGCAAGTGCAGTTGCTACTGCAAACTTCACCTTTTCATCAAAACCAAGTAGGTCAAAGAAATTTCTAAAATTAGAAGTTTTCAAAAGTACCACAGCAATGGGATCACAATTATTTTCCTCAACTACATGTTGTTTTCCTTTTGTGTTACTTCCTCGGCAAGTGGTGCATCATTGGCTTCTACCGTGGTAGGATCATGAATAACAACGTTGACAGTAAGACGCTAATTATTATGGGTTGAAAGTGGGTTGTTCCTAACGTCATTTTTTTTTATAATGAGCTCTCCATTTTGTACTCTTTCATTGAAAATCCTCTTCAAAGTAAAACAATCCCTAGTAGGATGCCCTATAGTTCTGTGGAACCTATAAAATTTAGGATCATTCTTCTCCTCCTGAGTTGGAAAACGCTCTACCCTCGGGAGCTTGAGATTTCCATCTCTTAACCACTGATCTAGCAT
This sequence comes from Combretum micranthum, assembly GCA_024138025.1. Classification (NCBI taxonomy): domain Eukaryota; kingdom Viridiplantae; phylum Streptophyta; class Magnoliopsida; order Myrtales; family Combretaceae; genus Combretum; species Combretum micranthum. The sequence continues at coordinate 249,141 of JAMXBD010001973.1, read as the reverse complement.
AGCATGCACCTTTCCCATTGAGCAAGGATATGTTAGCACTTCCTTTATTCTCTCACGTCCAGACATTTCAACTCTTCGTTTCTTCTCATCTTTGGGATCCTTACTTTGAGTTGCATTTACAGACGGTCCTCTTGGTTAAACTTCACATTTCCTCCTCTTTGTTGCGTGATAGAATTAATTATTAGTCATTCGCGATATTCTCAACTAAAGTGGAGAATGAGGCTAAAGAGAGATTTTCCAGATGTACCGCATATTCGGTGAACATGCCTTGGATGCAAATTTTCACTAGCTCTCTTTCATCACATATGTCTTGAATGTCTAGTGAACGCCCCCTGAAGCGCTTAATATAATCCATCAAGTCTTCCTTGGGCTTCTGGCGAATCTATCCCATATCAGTCAAGGTTACTCGTTCCTGTGTGAAGAAGAACTTCTCTTGGAATATCTTGCACATAGTTGCCTATGAATCTATTGATCTAGGGGGAAGGTTGACGTACCATGTGTACGCTTTCTCTTTGAGGGACTTAGAAAATTCTTTCAACTTCAAATCATCATCATATCCATAAACCTCTAGCGTTTCAATGAACTTCAACAAATGTTCCTTGGCACTTCCCTTCTTACCATTGAATAGCATGAATTTGGGACTCACATAGTCTTGAGGATATGGCTTAGCAGCAATACGTTGATTATATGGGAGCTTGAGATCCAATGCTCCCACATCAGACTTAGCTTGTATTTCCCTCAAGTACATGTCTAAATCATCTTTCGTGACGAAAGTAACTTTAGGAGTTGAAGTAGTATCTTCAACTGTTGTAGCTAGAGTGACAGTCTGGAGTAGAGTTGTATTTGGTTGAGCAGCAGGTCCACCAATGACAATTTGTGGCGTAGTCCGTGAGGATGAAGATCCTCCGGGTTAAACATGTACTATAGGCTGGGAGGTTGAGGGTCCTCCTGGCTGAATTCTTGTGTTCACTACCTGAGGTACAGGCAATTGTGTAACTATAGGCTCCAACGGAGGGGCTTGCTCCCTAATTCCAATAGTGTCATGTTCAGGAGTAGGAAAAGGATCAATAGATCGAGGTGCTTGAAGAGCTTGTGAAGTTTGAGGAGCTTAAGGCACTTGAGGTACCTGAGAAGCGCGTTGCTGTGCGGCAATAGCAGGGGTTGACAAAGTCGCACCTTGTTGCGCGACAGCAATAGCAGCTATACCAAGTAGGTATTGAGCAAACATCGTCATGAATTGTTGAAATTGTCTTGTAGACTCTTGTATCGATTGGTTAAATTGTACGATATCTTTTTGTACAACGCGCAAGATCGCAATGTTGTCAGGTTGAGCACCAGCGAGTTGGTTAACATCTTCGAGTGCTGGCATGTCATGCTCAATAACCTCAAGATTAGTATCAGTTTCTTGAGTCACACCCTCAGTAGGATCGGTAGGTCTTTTTCTTGCTGGTGCCATCACACAAGTATTGATTTCCCTGTCCCTAGTGGAGTCGCCAAAAAATGTGTAGATCTGATTCTGGATGCAACGATCATGAGCGTACCGCGTGACTATCTCTCTACACATGATCTAGCGAAACAACACGTGCAAGGATGATCGGTAAAGAATCGTAGAGGAGGAGTAGGCAGTCTCAATAGGCTCTAACACATGTGTGACAGGTGAGGGAGCTAAAGAGCATCAACCTCACTAAGTACCACGAATTCGTGTATGTTCTTGAGTAAATCAAGTGTTTGATTCATCAGGGTGAAAATCCGACAGCACGACGGCGTTTGTTCAAGATTTTTCTTATCCAAATGAGGTAAGGACTAAGAGTATTTATAGAGAATCTAGCTGTCGACGTCGTCCGTCAGATGAGGCCGACAACCAACGACTAGGATGAGTCCCCTCATTATGGATATAAATGTGGGCTCCTTTGTGGACCCAGGCTCATTAAGGCCTTCATTGTAATGTGTGTAAGCCAATTTGAGAAAGGTTAGAATTGGGCAGGCCAATTCAACAGGCCCTACTCCAAGCCTACCATGCCAAAACTCCCATGATCATCCCAATATAATTGGGCCTAAACCTCTAAGCCCTGTCACTTTAGCCCAAAGAGTTAAATCCAAATGATAAATCAAGCTTAAAGCCTTTATAATAAAATTTGTACATCTACAGTTTGTTTCCTAATTAATGTTGTATATATATAGCAATGTAGGAGCTATATTTTCGGCCAAAATAAAGAAATTTCTCCACTAAAAATCAAGTTGTTTAGTATGTGTTTCTTTGCATTTATTAAGTTGTTGATTTGGTTCATTTTGATTGGTTATTGTGTGTTGAATTTGTTGAATTTATGTGAGTAATTTGGCAACTTGTTGATAGTTTCGGTTTGCTGTGCAAAATTGAGGAGATTTCAACTGCATTTATTCTCTAATTTGCACCGATAGTCATTAATTTATAAAATATTATTGTAAACTTAGATTTTATGCCAAGTCTTGAGTTCAAACCTTAGAACCGAAAGTTAACCAAAAACCTTAAAGTTAGCAAAAACTTATTTCTATACCCTAGAGTTTGGATCTGGTAATCCTGTGCTCTTAACCCTAAAACAATAAAATGCGGAATAATCATGAATATGATTCGTAATAATATAAGGAAGCCTAAAAAGATCAGATTCTTCAAATTTAATTCGTTTCGAATCCGAACGAGATTTTTTCGAAAAACGTATCTTGGGCTCGGAATTGTATATATTCCGATGACACCGATAAATTCGTAATAATACAAAGATTTCAAAATATCGGTTTTATAACTTTTCGTAACTAAAAATATCAGATAAGCATTTATACACAAATTTTTTTTATTATTGGGTAAATTATTAGTCTTGTTTACTATTCATTGTTCTATTCTACTATTCATTACTATTCACCTACATCTATTTTTCTTACTACATATATACCTACTTCTTACTTTTTACCTTTTTCATGTATCTTAAATCATATCATATCTTACATATTATTTACTTTTCTTTACAAAAAATAAATCAAATATTTCTTTACCACTATTCTACCCTAGAATCGACGCCCCCTGTCTCTATCTATTTGTTTTTCTTTTTCATTTTATTTAATTACACTCAATTTCTCTCCATCTTCAACTATAAATACCTCCTATCTCTCCACTTCTTTCACACATTTACTCTTACATAACAAAACTCTACCAAATCTTAATTTCTCTCTACAAAATCTCTCTTTCAAACTCTTTCTTCTTTTCACCAAGTGGCTACCTACATATCCTTAAAACTCATCATTTCTACAACAAATACACACCTTTAAGTAAAAATTTCCTACATTTATTTTCTCATATCATGTAACTTAGCATGACCATTGTGTTGTTTCTTAAAGCTCATGTGAGTTATGTAAGTAACAACATGTTTATGTTTTGGTCTTGCATATGCTAAGAATTCTTATTATGTTATTTTGTTATTATGATGATATTATACTGATATTATTGTTATTATGCTCTTAATCTAACCTTGTATATGTATTCTAAGTATATGTATATCTATATATTTCTTAAAGCCTAAATGCTCATTAACTCTCAACTAACATCTTTATTGTTTTTATTATTATTGCTCTTATTATGTTTTTTTTCCTTTTCTTTTTTCTTTTAGAAATAGTCTTTTTTAGTCTCAAGATACCTTGATGAAGCTAAGGTTCCCAATACTTGACCTTATTTATTTTGCTTTATTGTTTCTTATATCTTTCCTATATTATTATGTGATATTTTAATCTTTTTCATAACTACATAATCATATGCATGCATCATCATAATGATATTGTCTCAATAAAAATAAGAGGAATTTTCTTTAATAAAGGAAAATAGAACCAACACTTTTATTACATAACTTTGTCACTAATAATGATTTTGCTATAAAAAACATAGAAAATTATTTTTATAAATTCTTTTCAAACAAACTCATCATGAATTTTCTTAGATGTCAATAAGGATGATTTCAACAAAGAAATTAACTAAGAAAATAAACACTCTTTTTTCATGATAAAATTTAGTTTTGATAATCCTTTGATAGCAATTTTTTCATAAAAGCTTTAATTGGGATTTTACCTATTCCATAATAAAAACCAAGAACTATACTAGTTTTCAAAATTAAGATAAAATCAACTAGTTTATATATACACTTAGAGAAATGAAAGTTTGCCAACAACCTAAGAAAGTAAGTTTTAAATGAAAACTCATTTTTCAAAAAAATTGAAGAATATAACATGATAAACTCAAAAACAATAATTTCAACAACTTAAGAAAATGTTAAAATGTTTCCTTCAAGTAAATATTGGTAAAGAACTTAAAAGATAAAAAAAAAAATTATAAAATTTATCTTTAAAGAAGTTAGGAAATAAAAATACAAGAGGAAAACACCTATTTTAATTTTCAATCAAAACCATTTAAAAGTAAAGATATATGCAATGCAACTCAATTATTAGAGATTATCAACAACTTAGGAAAAATTTTAGGGGAATTTCATTTTTATCACTAAAGGTAAAATTTGTAGGTATCCTAAAAGACTAAGTTAAGAAAAATGAATTTATCTTAGAAAACTTTTAAAATAGAAATTTATAAGAAAATACTCATTTAAGAAAAACCCAAGAATTTATGGTGTTCTTTCAAACCACTTAAAGGGAAAATTGTTAAAGTTCAAGTTTTCAAAACCATAAGACAAGTTGTTTTATGAAAAACAATCGTTCAGACAACACCATTAAAATTTTGCATATAATATGAGTCTATATATATATATTTAAAGGATTTTTCAATCATATAAATATCCATATTTTTTCTAAAGGATTTTTGGATAAAGAGAAGTTTGGAAAATTGTGTTTCAAGGGCTAGGATTTTCGTGGTGAATTTGTACCGATCTATTTCACAACCTAAAAGACTTTTTATAATAAAAATTACCTTAGAAATAGATAGATCTTTTCGAGTATATACAAAATGGGTATACAATATGCGAAATTCCAAGTTAAAATGAGCAAGTTTTTGCCATTTTAAGTTGGAATTTCACTCTATATGATTTTTAACGAACTTAGTGAAATAGAATTAGCAAGTTTAAGCAGAACTTCTAAGAAATACTCATTTTAGCTATTTCTCTTGTATAGGTGACATGAAGACTGAGTTTCCTTACCTCGAAGATTATTTTGACTAGAAGCTTCTGCACAAATGGCCGAGTGAGTTTATTTCTTACATTTTTGCACTTATGCTTTTGCTTGTAAATTAGTTGCACTAGAATTAGGAAAAGATAAAATGGAAAAGTGCATGTGCTTTATATGTATGGTCGAAATTATGATTAAGTATATCGAGGCGGGAATTATTTGTAATTGTAAACCCCGGTTTTCTTAAGTAACCATATAAACTTAGGAAATCCGAAACCAAAACCCTAAACCGGATTAGTTTAAGCTTGAAAGGAAAAACCTAGGAACCCTAGATTCGGCTTTTCTTCGGTTTCAACTAAAAGAATTTTGTGAAATAAATTAATGTGGAATATTATTTTAAAGTATTTTTCAAACCATAAAAAGTTCTGATTTCGAAAAATTTTCTATTTCGGGCCTTCCTAAGCTCCATTACGGAAAAGCGAGCCCCAGAACTAGAATTCAGAAAAATATTCCAAAATACCCTTTAGAACCAAAATTTTATAAGGATTTCAAAAATATAAGTTTTATAATTTTTCGGGTTATAAAAATTACAGTTATAGCATTTTTCTCGGATTTTCTTTACTACCGATGAAGTAAATATCTTAGCTACTATTTATTACTATTCACAAGTACAACATACTACACACACAAGCCATACCCTAGTCTTACATCCTTACAAACACTCCATTACATTTTCTTTTCCAAAAAAAGTTTGTCTCTTAAGAATTATTACAATTTAAGATATATTATTACATAAATTACAAATTAAAACAAATTCAAATCCCTCTCCCTCCTTTCCCATTGTGGCCAGCGCATAACCCCCCCATTTTTGCCTCCAATTGTTTTATTTTATCTCATTTTTATAAAGAAAACAAACCCTAATTCACTTACTATAAATAATCCTTTACTTTCTCTCTCTTTCTTTTTTATTTCATTTGTTTCAAAAGCTCTCAAAACTCTCTCTTTTCCTCCCTATTGCCATGAGCTTCCCACACCCCCACACACACTCACACAAGTTCATTTTCTCTTCATTTTTCATCTATTTCAAGCTTTAGGTGATGAATCCTAAGCATTTCTACCCTTTAATCTTGTAATGGCAAGATTATTCATGAGTATGTTCACTCTAAGCCTCCATGAGCACTTGCTAGGGACAAGAAAATGCTACTACATGAATATCAAGCCATCACAAGAGTAGATCTTGTGTTCAAATGAGTTTTTGTTGGAATATTTTCATGTTCATGCATGTAAAAATAGAGTAAAGTAGAGATCTTGCATAATAATCTATGTTCATGCTTTTAAACTTCATTCCATACATCATAAGTAGTAGATCTACCTTTTAGATGCTTATACCATACTAGAAATTCATGATCTCATGGATATTTTGTGTTTTCATGCATTAATGCTCTTAAAAGCTTTGTTTTGTGTATATAAATGTTGTAGTTGGTAGATCCCTAAGTAAATAAGACAAGGAACTTAAAAAGGAAAAGTTTTTGTTTGAAATATTCAAAGACAAATTCGTGTGACTTCAAAGCTATATTTTAAAAACCCTTTTATCAACTTTAAAACTCATGTTTTATGTGAAAAATGAAGGGTATAGGTAATAGATATCATTAAGTAATGATTTTTATAAGTTGAAATGAGTTTTGATGAGATTAATGTGTGAAAAAAAGAGTAGAAACAAGATAGGAAATTTTGAGTTACTAGTCAACTTGTGAAATTCGTAATTTTGGATGATGACCATAAAAACACTTATTTTCCAAGCTCAAAATGAAGGTTTTATGTAATAAATGAAGTCCTTAAGGAATAGGTATAGTAAAGCCTTAAATTTTAACGCATTAAACAAGTTTTTCCCAAAAGAATCATTCAAAAATTAAATTTTCTAAAAATTCGGATTTTTGAATAAATCCTATTTGAAAACATAATTACAAAGTGTAAAATGCAAATTTTTATGTAGAAATGAAGGCCTAAGTAATAGGTATAATGAAGACTCAATTTAAACAAGGATAATTCGATTTTCTTAAGAAAATAAATCCAAAACAAATGGACTGATCAAAGTTAGGAAACTAGTTCTCTTGAAAGTAAATAGTCATGGAGTTTTATAAATAAAAAGTTTCTTAAATTTCCTTTTAGTAAATAATGTCAAGAGCAAGAATGCATCAAGTTCATAACATGCCATTCATGATAGGAAATCGTCAGTATTACATGTATGGTTGATCTATATGCTAGGAACATCACAAACATTCACAAAACTATTTTTTGGAACTGAAAATTTCGACCGATCAGAACTGATCAGATTATTTCGTGACCTAAAAAATTTCGAAACTTGAAAATAATGTTAGAAATAAATAAATCTGTCGAAGTAGATAGAAATCGGTATATAATATGCTCAATTCCGAGTTAAAATGAGTTAGATACAGTCATTTGAAGTTAGAACTTTAAATTAGATGAAAATTAACGAACGTAGTAATTAGAATTGTTAGGTTTATTAGAACTTTATAAGAAATACTCATTTTGGGTATTCCTTGTACTTAGGTGAATTAGAGGATGGATTTCCACTCCCTGAGGACTATTACGACTAGTGGATTTCTCTCCATGGCCGAGTGAGTTCAATTCGTAAATAGTTGTGCTCTTGTATGTGCTTGTAATCATAATGGCATTAGAATTAGAGAAAAAATAAAATTGAGATGAGTTTGTGATCTAATCTGGTTGAACGAATGTTAAGAATATCGAAACAAGACTTGTTGTGAAAATATTGTATGAGCTAGTATAGACATGAATTCTCTGAAATTCTCTATGATCATTCTTAACTTACCTAATTCACATGCCATGATTATATGAATAAATTGTACATGCATATCACGAAGTGAGTCACATTGTATTGGCTGACATACCTTTAGTGGGACAAAAGTATATTAGCAGATAGGCAAGGGGGCCTATGTTAACATTAAGGACGTGAGATCACTTAAGTTAACGGATGTGGGGTAGACACATAAAACCATCACAATCAAACAACAGAGGTTGTCTAATCAAGAGAAAGAGATCGGGAGTATGGTTGCATGACTTATGGACCATCCCACTCAATATTAGAATTATGGTTGCATGACTTATGGACCATCCCACTCAATATTAGAATTATGGTTGCATGACTTATGGACCATCCCAACCCCGAATGGAGGGCGTAAATCCATTCACATATGACTCCCGGAAAGTCATATGCTTGTATGTTCATTTTCTTGTGCATTTCATATGGTTGCTAATAACTTATCTGTTATATACTGTTGTCGAGTATTAAATATTTGGAATTGAATCTCACTAAGCCTGTTAGCTTACATCTCGATAGTTTTGTTGTGGTATTTCCATTTCTGGTTGTTCCAAGAGAACACCTTTCACAGGGTTATCTTTTGGATGAAGGAGCTTTTGAAGAAGTCGGGACATAGCTAGAGGCGTGGACTTCTAGGAAAATCTCTTTAATATAAACCCTAGTGTTTGTAATATGGTTTTAGATTGAATAGACTTCCGTTATTATTTTAGTGGGGGTATGCCCCCTTGACTTTTGTAAAGATTTAACTTGGGTATCTTATTGTGATTTCTATTCTTAACGCTATTTTATGCCTTCTTAAGACTATTCTATTCAAAGTGTGATCCTAAAAATTGTGCAAGTACACCTTACACCCGATATGTAAACTTATGAGATGATTAAGGATGTCATACTTAAGTTTAAATATTGAGTGTGGTGGACTGTCGCGTTTTAGGTACCCTTTAGGGTATGACAGTAATAAATGTTTGATCTCGTATAAGAATGATTATCTGTAAATTTTATGATCACTCATAAAATACTTAATCATGCCTGGTGTAAGCCCTGGAAAATTTCAATAAATAATTTCAAGATGAACTTCGAAAATAAACCCTAAAAATCACTCCAAATTAAAATCGAATTTCAACTAGTCCAAAAACACGAGCGAATCCAGAAATTTCCAAAGCTTGAGAAAAATAAGAATCCTTAAAAATAAAATAAGAACTCAACATACTTCAATTCCAAAACCACTACGTACGACAAACTCTATACGTAACCTCGACTTATAAAATTGGATAATATAGATCCCAAAAACGAATTATTAAAAAGTAAATAAGGATTAACTTTCGGAAATGAAACGCAATTAAAAAATTCCGAAAACGTTAAAAGATAATAAATACTTACAAAAGAGGAAATATAAAATAAAATTCTCAAATTAAATATGTGGTATAAACATAAAATATCAGTTTCTAAATTGACAAGGATTTAAATCGGGAAATCACCCGGAAACCCTAACCGGAATACAATAGTGTAAGTCCAGCAATCTAATGCCCCTAACCCTAGAGGCCGAGATGTAGTTTAAATATATAGGATAGCTCATAGTAATATGAGTTTGTTTAAAAATATCAGATTGGTAAATTTTTGACCTATTCGAACCCGTTCGGATATAGACTTCGAAAAGCGTGTCCCGGGGCTTGAGATATCAACAATATACCAATAGTACCGCTAGACTCGTAATTTCATAAGATTTCTAAATATATCAGTTATATAATTTTTCGGGTTATAAAAGTTACAGTTATAACCTTTTTATCGTATTTCCATTATTACCGGTAATTGATTAGTCTTTTGCACTATTTATTTTTATTTCATTACAAAATTTTATTATTCTCATAAAGTCTTGTATTTTTAGATAAATATTTTATATGTTATAGAAAATTTTGTTTTTCTAAAATTTAGTTTGTTTCGGGTCTTTACGGGATCAGATTCTGTTTAAGACCGATACTAAAAATAAAATAAATTAATTAATAATTGAAAAATATTTTAAAAATGTTTATATTTTCATAAAATAATTTTTTTCAATTTTTCGGGTTATAAAAGTATCATTTACAGCCCCTATTCGCGTATTTTGATCATACCGGTAACATATTTGTTAAAATACTAAAATAATTCAAATAATTATTTAATTTTAATTATGAAAAATCTGCTACAATTATTTGGAATAAGTTTTCTAATTTTATTTTATTTTAATTTATTTTATTAAGAAAGTACTTTTACAACCCATACTTTCAGTACACCTTTCACACATAACTTCTTTTTCACTTCAATCTTTTTACACTTTATTATATCAATTCATGGCAGATTTTTGACCCTCTTTATGGCTGCCATTGTCCTTCATTTACTCCTATTTTGACTAAAATTAATTATATTTCAATCCTTCTTCAAAAAGTTACATTACACATTAATTATACAATTCAATTTTGAGTCAAATTTCAACAAAACCCTCTCTCTCCTCTCTCTACATTTCACGTGCAGCATGGTCTTCTTGGCTGCCTTGTTTTATTTTTTTTCTCTTCTTTTATTCAATTAAAACACTCATTTTCTCTCACTCCTTCATTTACTCACTTTCCCTCTTTCATTCTTTAACTTTTCTCTCTCATTTTTCCTCTCTTTCTTCTTCATTTCCTCTTATTCCTCCATGGAAAACAAGCTGCCCCCTTCTTCTTCCATAGCTTCCACACCTATTCCTTAAAGATTTCTAAGCAAATCTTCTTCCTAAAACTCCATAGGTGATATAGGTAAGGTGTAATGAAGGTTTCATGCATCAAATGACCTTCCATAAGCTTAAAAGCTTAGGATGATGATGCCAAAAATGAAACACTCATTTTCTCCACTTTTATTATCTTGTATTTCAATTATTTTCTTGTTTAAAGTTGATATATTTTGTAGATCTAAATTTTTGTAGCTTTAAATTTGTTTATGCCATAGATCTTGTTATTTAAGTTGTTATATTTGTTATTTCTTATGATTTATGCATAGATCTATCATTCACATATTCATCTTAGTGATTCATCCATTTAAAACTAGTTTAAAAGACTAGATCTAGTGTTTTGAGTTCATAAATGCATTAGACCTTTGTTTATGTTCATTGACAACTTGCTATAACATGATGATGGTAGGAAAGTTGTAGGAAACTCAAGATCTATTTTATTTTCAAGCAAAATGATTTTTGAAAATTCGGATGAAAATGGGACCATATTTAGAAAAGTGATTTTTCAACTTCAAAATGTATATTTTTCATTTAAAATGAAGGGCTTAGGGTATAGATAACATAAATGAAAGATTTTGATAAGTAAAGTTTAGATCCATGATGTTTATAGCTTATTACCATGCATTTGTTTTACGTTTATGTTCATATTAAGTATAGATCTTAGTTATGAACTCAAACAAAATTGTGAAATTCGTATTTTGGCAAGACCCCCATTTAAAAACCACTTTCTAAGTGTCAAAATGTAATTTTTACTTAAGAAAATGAAGGCTTAATATATGTATATCATCAAGACTTCTTTTTACAAGAATCAAAAGTGATTTCCAAAAGTTGTTTTTAAAATAAAAATTCTATTTTCGGATTTTGGCCAAGGCCTATTTTAAAAACATGTTTTCCAACTCAAAAATGAAGTTTTTATTTAAGAAATGAAAGGCTCATAAGATATGATATGTAAGAAATGGATTTTCATAAGCTTAGATAGATTTTATCAAAAGATATGACCAAAAATAAATTTTCTAAATTCGGATCCCAACCAAGACCAACTTTTAAAACCCATTTATCAACTCCAAAACTCATGTTTTATGTGAAAAATGAAGTATATAGGTAATAGGTAACATTAAGTAATGATTTTTACAAGTTAAAATGAGTTTAGGCATGAGTAATGTGTAAAACAAGTAATGGAATTAAAATGGAAAAATTTGAGTTAGTGATCAAATTGTCAAATTCGTAATTTAAGATGATGCATATGTAATCACTTAGTATTTGAGCTCAAATTGCAAGTTTTATGTGTTAAATGAAGTCCTTAGACAATAGATGTAGTGAAGTCTTAAATTTTAATGCATTAGACAAGTTTTTCCAAGTGAATCATTCAAAAAGAGGATTTTCTAAAATTCGGATTTTTGAGTAAATCATATTAGAAAACATATTTGCAAAGTGTAAAATGCAAATTTTTGTGTAAGAATGAAGTCCTTAGTGGTTATGTATGATTGAGCCCTAATTTTCTAAATATCAAATGATTTTTACTCAAAGGAATCACTCAAAACAAATTTTTACCAAATTCGAATTTTGGAATTCACCCCACTTGAAAACATGTTTACAAAGTATAAAATGGAAATTTTTATGTAGAAATAAAGGTCATAAGTAATATATATAATGAAGACTCAATTTTAACAAAAATAATTATATTTTCTTAAGTAATAAATCCAAAACAAATGGAAATGATCAAAGTTAGAAAACTAGATTTTCAAAAAGTAGTTATAGTTGAAGTCTTGCAAAATAAGGAGTTCGAAATTTTCTTTTACCAAAAATCATCAAGATCATGCATACATGAAACTCATTTCATGCCATTCATGTTAGGAAATCACTCATATTGCATGTATAGCTAATTTATATAGTAGAAACATTACAAACATTTACAAAGCTATTTTTCAGAAATTGAAATTGTTGCTGCCCTAATATGATCCGAACTTTTCGAAGCTTTAGAGTTTTCAAAACTTGGAAATAATATTACAAATAGATAGATCTTTCGAAATAGATAGAAACCGATATATAATTTGCGAGATTCCGAGTTAAAATGACCAAGTTATGGCCGTTTTAAGTTGGAATTCCCGCTTAGGACGAGAATTACGGATTTGATAATTCGTATAAGATCGTTTAGATTAGTTTGAGTTGAAATACTAATTAGAGTATTTCTTCCTTTTTAGAAGATCCCGAGATCGACGATTCCCTGCCATCGAATTATTATTACTAGAAGACCGGAGATCCAATGGCCGGGTGAGTCTTCCTTATTTGTTTTTCTTGTTTGTGCTTGTAGTTAGTCGCATTAGAATTATAGGAACAAGATAAAAATCGATATGAATGGGGATGGGATATATGTTGAGACTGTGATGAATGTATGCCAAAGAATACTAAAGCATATCGAAACCACGACTTGATTGGATTACTGCACCGTTCGTATTATTTCTGTTATGTGTATGATATTGGCTGGTCACTCTAAAGAATGTAAAATATTTTGACCTAAGCAAAAAGTAAATTGATCATGCATCGCATCGGACATATTGCATTTGGTAGCGTGCTACTCCTACGCAGGCCGATCGGTATAGTCCGAGGACTCGTTTGGATAATGAGACCCGGGATCAGAGCTCATTCATAGGAAACTAAGGCGCATCGGGGATGCATTCCATGTGTGAGCCTAGCCGAGGCGAGTGCTAAGAGCCGAGGGCTTGGGGACTAGCGGCGGTCGTGTAGACTTTAATACCATCCCTAACCCAAGATACGGAGAGCGTAAATCCGTTCTGTGTATGGGTTCCGGTTACCCATACATAATTGCTTGCTCACGTGTTTGTTCATGCATAGCATATGATTGATTTTAACTTGCTTGTTATGGTACGGAACTAAGGGAATTCTCACTAAGCTAGTGTAGCTTATACCCCAATAGTTGTTTAAATGAACAGGTCATCTCAAGAATACAAAGTGGGGACCGAGATGGTTGAAGCCGAGAATGGCTTCGGGATTCCGGCAAGAAATGAGAATGTTGAAGTTATCAAATAGTTTATGATTGTCTTGTAATAGTTTATGTAGGAAGTCTGTGGATGAATGTAATTGAAGTTGAATGATTTGTATTTTGAAGTATAGTGGTTTGTATCGAAAGTATAGTGGATTTTATTTCCTTTATATTGTTACTTAATTGTATCAACATAAAATGTATCATTCCGATGTGTCTCCTTTATGTGTTAGACGCCTTGTACATAGTATGGAAGCCTTCGCGTGACTAAGGTGATCATTCTTAGGCTTTAATATTGTGTGCGGCGGATTGCCACATTTAGGGTACCTTCGGGGCGTGACACCTGGTACTTGATTAAATTGATTCATGCATACCATTAGGTGAGTTCATTGCATTCAGTACTAGACTCTTAGTGAGACAAAGGCATAGTAATGAGGTTCGTAGAGTCGGAAAGATCTACAAAATGGCGAAGGGTCGCCTGAATTAAATTGCGGTGCATAAACACCTGAATAAACTATAGTTTGTAGTTGGGTAGTGGCTTAAATAAAAACTACAAAGAAATGAATTATATTTTTGCAACTGGGTAGTGGCTTGAACAAAAACTACTAAGGAATTATATTTGTAAAAATTGGTCTATACGACTTGGAACACCTAACCTCTAATGAGAGGTAAATCCATTCAACATGTGATTTCTGAAAAATCATATGTATTGTGTAATCACGTGCTTATGCACACCGTTTGATTGTTTAAATTAACTTGTTTTGATTATTGTTTGTTGGGTGTCTAATTGTGGAAATAATCCTCACTAAGCATGTAACTCATCCCCTCTTATATATTTAGTGCAGCACTCATACCTTTGGTTGGAGCCCGGGGATATTTTACTCAGGTAATGCCTTTTGGAGTCAAGAGCTTTTGGATAGAAGTCAAGAGCGAAAAGTAGATATAGACTTCCAAGTAAAACTCAAAAGTGTAATTATTTTGAAAATGGACCCTGTTGGACTTAGTTATATTTTTTATGGAGAAATGCCTCTTAATGTTATAAGACTTTCTATATTTTTTGAAACTTGGTTACATTGTTATGATTTACCTTCTTAATTGCTACTATGTAAAACTGCTTAAACCGCTTATTCCAAAGTTTGGTCCTCTATGATTGTGAATGTACGCCTTACACCCAATGTTGAGACTTTTGGGATGACTAGGATTGCCATACTTAAGTCTTAATATTTAGCATGGCGGGCTGTCATGTTTAGGGGTACCCTTTTGGGGCGTGACAATTATTTATTTAATCAATTATCTTAGTTTTATGGTAATTTATTAAGCTAAACAAGTACAAATATGTTAATTATTTAGGAGTTCTGTCTCCAAAAATTTACTTAAAGCTTCTATAAATTGTTTAGATTATCATTGAGTTCAATTTTAAGTTTTAAGTTTACGCGATTAATTATTTTTAGGGTTTTATCTTACACGATAAGGGTTTTCTAAGCTTAATAGACTAATTTTTGTTTTAGTCTCTAAAGCTTTAGAATTCTCTAACTAAAACAACGATGTCATCTAAATATTTATTTGAAGCCTAGATTGTTAGTTATGAATCTGTTTTTGTTCTTATTGTGTATTTATAACCCTAACAATTTATACTTAAGTTATCGTTTTCCAACTATAAAATTTATTGATTATTTACTTTATAATACACTTGAAATCTTGTTTGAATTATTTCTATATTTTAAGTTTTGGATACCAGCTGTGAAATCTTGTCTTTGATATCTATTACTATCTAGAGGCCCTTTTTTATGATTTGAAGATATATATTGATTCATAATTGTTTGTGGTCTTATTCTAGGATCTTTATTGAGCCTTACATTGACTATATATTTTTATATTTACATTTCTATCTATTTATACTGGTATGAAAATTCTTGGGATTTAGAAAGAAAGAAAAGAACTTTCCCTGGCTGCACTTAGATTATGGGGTATTTTTACTATGGTTAGCTTAAAGGAAACAAAATTCATCCTCCATGGTTCTCTTAGTTTCATCCATTGAAGAGAAAGATAGGAGAGAAGTCTCTTTCATCATTTTTTTTAACCTCAATGCTCATATTGACTTTCTGCCACCATTGCAACACATTAACAAGAGGACAGAAGCTTGAACTCATGGTAGTTCTCATATGCTTCAAACATGTAAGGAAAAGAAGGATGGTGCTTTATTTTGCTAAAGCCATCCTTAATAAGGAAAACATCATCTTAAGTGGAATAGTTCATGAAATCATAGAATTAGCCTACTTAAGGTGCTAAGCCTACTAAGACTAAGAAGATGGTATGATGGTTCGTATAAACACTTTCATTTCTTCTTTTATGTTTGGTAGTTTTTGTCCATCCTTACACTAAATTCTGTTAAAGCTAAGAACTTGTGTTTTATGTAAAGTTTCTTATATACAACTATATGACATAGATAGTGATGGAAACTCATTTTGTATAAACTCCATCTTTCATCATTTTTGCTCTTAAACATAAGAAACTATGGTGAGTTGAGTTTCATGGTATATTTCGACATAAGCAAGGGAAAAGGAAAGAAAAGAGACAAAACATAAGCTTAAAAAAAGTGATCATCTTTTCCTCTCCCTAGCATCAAAACATCATAGGGTTGTTCATGGGGATGATGATGGTCACTCATATTTTTACATTATAACCACTAAGAGTTGTGAGTATAGGACATAATTCTTTACCTTAAGAGTATAGTTGTAGTGGGTTGTGTATTTGATATGAGAGGGAAAGGGTGGTACCAAGAGGTAGTGGGGGAGAGGAGAGGAGGCGGCACTTTAAGGAATGAGAGAGGAATATTAAGGTATGATTTTATGAATAAGGTAGGTGCTTGAATGTGTTTTTGCTCCACCAATTTTAGTTTGTCTAAAAACATAGACGCATGTTTTTAGTAAAAATCAATTTAAGTGTGAAAGCAACCGACACGTGTACCAACTGTGCAAGTGTAGCTTAGTAGGTATATTAAGATCATGATCCATAGGGAATGAAGGTTTGCTCTTAGATATTAGCACTATTTATAGCTAAGCAAATTGATAATTTGGGTTTTGTAATTTACAAAGAAGAAAGTAAAAACAAAGCTACCCTATAGTAATTGGGATTTCCAGTATCTTAAATTGAATTCGATTTAGAAGCAAATGATTGAAAAATTAATTGATGAACACGTTATTAATTGATATCACACTTGCAATTTCCAAATTGGTAATGGGTTCGAATTTTAACAATCAAGCACTAGGCAAAAATACATTTTCTGAAAGAGACTGATTACCATAGATTAACCAATTAATTTTTCCTATTTCTAGAAAAGTGATTAATCAACTAATCCTTTCTAACTTTTTAAACCCTAATTGAATCAAAATTCATATCTTTATGTGATTTTCAATCCAAATTAGATATTCACAGATTTGATTAGAAAAGAATTTATGAATTACAATTTTATCTAACAAACATTCTAAGATTTACCCAAAATGCATGCTTGACGAATGAACATTAATGTAGGTCCTAAAATGGCAAACGATAAGGGGGGAATGGGGGCTTTAAATTGTTTGTCTAAAACCTTTTCGTGAAAAGCAATTAAAAGAATAATTTTTATTTTTTTTCTTTTTTTATGATGAATGTAAGTGATAAGTAGTAAATAAAATAACAGAAATTAAAGTGTAAGAAAGTAAATAAGACGACGATTTATAGAGGTTCCTCCTTATGAGTTAGTCTTTTCTTCCAGCTCCATTGTTGGGGATCCGGTCTTCTACATTAGTTGTTCTACTAATCCAATAGCAAAAAAAAAAAAAAAAAGTTACAAGCACTAATAGCTCTTGCTCTATCTTTCTTGCTTACCACTTGGCTAATCACAGACTACAAGACTTTTGTAACCTCACTTCTATACTAATTCTCACTTGAAAAATAAAGAGAGTTTGTATAAGAATGAGCAAATATGAATACTCTACTTTAAGCTCGGAAAATAGAGATTGTATATGTAGTTCGTAGTGTTTGTTAAAGTGTTTATGAGCTCGTTTAGAAAGCTTTTGTAAGCATAAAGGAAACCTTAAATTGTGTTCATGTATTTTTTTCTGAGTTCTTCTTAATAAGCAAATAATTCAAATGTTCAAAACTTCTAACGTCTTCTTGTTGCGTGGATAAGATTGATATCCCTAGTTTTGTGGAATTTGAAAATCTTATCTAACTATTTAAACTTTGAATTGATTGATCATATATCTTGTTCAACTAGTGGTCTTCAGATATTCGTGATATTTATCTTCATCTGAAACTTCAATAACTTGGTTACATAAACTTGAATTTTGGGTTCAAAGATCCTTCTTTATGTAGACAAGCTTCAACTGATAACATACAAGATAGATTATATCTTTTATCCTTATCTTCATCCATTGGAATTGCTATGTTGAGATAAAAACAAATCTTCATTTATCTTGAGACAACAACTTAGCTGCATCTTGTAAATATCTTCATAAAACCTTAAAAAAGATTTTTGATATAACTTATAAAAACTTCTTTGAAACTCGTGAAACACACTTGAAGAAAATCCGTATGAATTATTATCCTCCATATATGGAATGAATTAAGTGTATGACCCAAAGACACTTAATTAATGGAGCTGGGGATTAGAATAAATCCCATTTGAATTGTGATGAATGATAAAAACTATATGAACATTTATTCTACGAACCAAAGTAACATTCATCTAACTATTTGTTCAAATGTCTATTGGAACTGAAACGTCTATTTGACTGTCTTATTAACTATCTACTTAAGTGTTTGTAAATATGGATACTTTTGTTCTACACACTTAAAAATAGATTCATTAGATATATTTTAACCTTTTTGTTATCATCAAAACTCGTTTAGGAGAACTCAACAATTAACAACCCGGATGCAAGCATAAAATCAACTAATAGCAGGTAAACACCAAGTATGTACAAATTTTGTTACCCACTTGATCTTGGTGTGGAATAAAAAAAAATTAAAAGAAAAACTAAAGGAAAGTAAAAGGAAGAGTTACTGCATATTTTCTGTCTATTCTCCTCTCCCTTTAGGTTCTATTAAGAAAAAGAACCAAGAAGAAGAAAAATGACGATATAATTTTTTGTTTCTTTTTTAGGCCTGTAGAAGTATAGTGACATGAAGGTTAATGGAATCAGGTGGAATGTGACGCAGATGATGTGTAGGTCGAATGGGTTAGGTGTCTATCATGTGAAATGTGTGAGGAGTGGCCATGTAAACCCCCAAAAATTTTCATAATCCTCAAAAATAATTCTAGAAATCTAATATCAAAAATTTAAAACTCGAAAATCGACTTGAGATTAAAACCCAATTCTAGACCGAGTCAAACACCGGAAACGAAACCCTAAGAATCGAACCAAGTTAAAACTTAATTCCAAATAAGAACAAAAACGAGTTTTCTCAATTTTGAGAAAACAAGAACCTTTGAAACGAAATATAAAGTCCAACTACCGGCTTAATCAATGTTCGTACATCAATTAAATCACCTAACCGTTTCCTAACACGTAAATCAAGACAATATATCCAAATAACGATCAACAGCAAAATCTTAAAACCTTCGATAAATTTCAGAAATCATAAATTTCAAATTTTTACCAAAAGTCAAATTGAGTCAACTCATAACCCTAGACTCAGTTAAATGATCCCGAGAACTAAAAACTATTAAATAATCATAACTAAAATAAGATAAAACATAAATGTCGAGCTAAAAATATAAAACGATCAAAACTCGAAAATTATACGATCTTACAAATATCTCAACAAAAACTGGAAGTCAAACCGGAATCCCAAAATCAACAAAGCTTATAACGAACCCTAGTGTTTAAGATCCGGCAATCCCGCAATCTCAAACCTTAGAAAACGAAATTAAGCCAATAGCTTAAAATAGTTCGTAATAATATAGGGTAACATAAAAATATCAGATTCGCGAATTTCGAGTGTCCTTCGGACTCAAACGGGGTCGATTCTCAAAAATCGTGTCCCAAAACTCGGAATATTAAAAATATTCCGTTTATACCAATAGACTCGTAAAAATACAAGGATTCCAAAAATATCAGTTTTAGAATTTTTTCGGTAGCTAAAAATTACAGATATCGCATTATTTCGCGTATTTTTATTACTACCGGTACTTTAATTGTCTAGTCTACTATTCATAGTACTTTCCTACTATTCATTACTATTTCACTATCTCTACTTTTTCTTACACCTATTTCTTACACCTACATACCTATTTTCTTACTTTTTATATTTCCAATACACCTTTTATCAAATCATACCTTACATATTAATTATTTCCTTACAAATTTCACTCAAAAATCAACTCACACACTCTCCAAACACCCTATGGCCGGCGCAAATTGACCCTCCCTCTTTCTCTATTTTAATTTATTTTTCTTTTATTTAATTACCTCTTAATTCCTTCACAAAACTCTATAAATACCCCTCTTCCCTTCTCATTTCTTCACACCATTCCAAAGCAAAGAAATTATGCTAAAATCCTCTCCAAAAACTTCTCTCTACAATCTTACAAGAACTCACTTCTTGTAAAGAGAAAAATCTCCTTCCATTACTAAGAAAGTTTCTTTTCAAAGTCTCACTACTTACCACTACCAAAAGCCTTTGAGCAATCATTCTTTTCTTCTTATCCATTTAGGTAATGAAGAAACTCATATTCTATTCTTTTCATATCAAGTAAACTATATGTTTTGATGTTGTTTCTTAGGTTGGAAAACTAAAGAAAACCACATTAAGATTATGTTTGGTTCTTGTTTATGGAACTACTTTCATGCATATATATAACCTTGCCATTTGTTACTTGTTTATATTTTGATCTTTTTCTCTAACTTATTTATAAATATATATATGTATATTATATTTAGAGCATATAAGTTTATTCGTTATTTATTTACTTTTAAGTTATGCAATTTATTTATTTCATGTTATTATTAAGACTAGTCTTTCTAGTCTTAGACTTGTCCATATCAAGTCAAAACAATCTTTTATTTATTTATTTTTAATCTTTCGGGACTAGTCCATTCTTAGTCCTGGGATGCCTTGATGAAGCTAAGGCTCCAATACTTGACCGGGATACCTTGATGAAGCTAAGGTTCCCAATATTTGATATTTTATTTTTTTTGCACATTATTTATTTCTAGCATTTTCTTATGTTCCTATTATTTTATATGCTCATAATACTTGCGATTACATAATGTTAATTTCTCAACTAATTTAAAAATAGAATTTTACTTTACTAAAGGAACTCAAAGCTAGAATTTTGATTAGGTGATTTTCCACAAAATTATGAAGTTATTATTAACAACCTAGAAATAGAGTAATACAAGTTTTCTCAAGTTTCTTAAATAACAAAGATAGTTTTATCAAGAAAACATAAGAAATAAATGTTTTCTTTGTATTTTATGGTAATCTAAGTTTTAAGAAAAAATAAATCGTTAATATTAAAAGTTTAAGACTTAAACTCTTTTCTAAACTAAGAAACAAACTAGTTTTCAAAGTTAATCAACTCGTAAAGTTATGAACCCACTTAAGAAAAGTAATGATTTTCAAATTCTAAAAGAAAGAACTTATTTTTCAAAAGAATATAAATAAAGTAAGATTAACAATAATGGATTTTATCAATAAAGATGATTCTTTTCAAAAGAAATGAAAGAACAAGTTTAGAAAACAAAAGCTTATATTTTAGAAACGAATATAAGAAGACAAGACTCATTTTCTTAAACCATTCTAAATACAAAATTATGAAAAGGTTTTTCATCAACTTATATAATTGTGATAAATTTGATTTTTAAAGTAAAACTTATGGAAAACTAAGGTTACAAGAAAAATTATTTTTCCTTGGAAAAAGAATGAAGAAAGTAAGAATATACCCATTTATAACGATCTAAGAAAATATAAAGTTTCTTCAAATACTTAAAAAGAAATTTTCAAAGTTAAAGTTTTAACAACTCAAATTGAATTGTTTTATGAAATAAATTGTTGAGACACTACCATTAGAAATCATGCATATAAGTGAGCTTATCTATATACTCAAAGGATTTATCAATTATATACATAGATATATCTATATGTTTACCAAAGGATTTTTGAATGAGGTTAAGTTAGAAAATGGAAAAATTCGTTTTAAATCTGTACCCAATGTTTTCGGAACCTAAACGACCTCTTATGATAGATAACCTTAGAAATTGATAGATATTTTCGAATAGGTAGAAAACGGTATATTATATACGAAATTCCAAGTTAAAATGAGCAAGCTATGGCCATTTTAAGTTAGAATTTCCTCTTATACGATTTTACCACGATTTTAAGAAAAGATTAAAATATCCAAGAATAAGGATTTCATGAAAGACTTATCCCGGGTATTTCTTTTGTCTAGGTAACGAAGGATATGAGAATACCCTACCCGAGGATTACTACGACTAAGAAGATAGCGAAATGGACAAGTGAGTTATTCCTCCTAAATTCGTTACCTTGCTTGTTCTTGTAAAGTAGTGGCACTAGTATACTAAGAAAAGATAAACGTGGATATATTTTGGGGAATTTGGGATTATGTTTATGTGATTTTATGTTTATGCGTGAAATGAGAATTAAGAATATCGCAACTTCGAACTGCTTGTTTAAATAATTTTGTTTACTTACTTGTATGCTTGTTTATTGCTTGCTAAATTGATTGATCGCCCCTAATAAACATTAATAAGGTTTGGCTTAAGAAAAATAAAATGCTCACGCATAGCATCCATCGAGTCACATCTATTTCGGAAGGCTGCTACTCCTACGCGTAGAGTTGGATTGGCTGCGATCGTGCAGTGCCACGGGCTATGTTCCTTCTTGGAGAATCCAAATCGCTCGGGGAAAGCGACTCTAGGTTCGGAGCCGAGCCAACTAAACGTTGTGGGTGAGGACCTAGGGACTAGCAGTAGGAGGTCGAGGACCTTCAACCCCGATTCCCTAACCTTTGATATGGAGGGGTAAATCCGTTCTATATATGGTTTCCGAATAACTGTATATATTTGTATAATCATGTGGTTATTGCATTGTATGCATAGCATATGTGTGATTAAATAAATAAACTTGTTTGAAAAGATGGTACGAATGAAAAGGAATATTTCACTAAGCTAGTTGTAGCTTATACCCCTATAGATTTTATTGAACAGGTATACCCGTGGCTTAAATTGAGGATCATGACATTGAGGAAGTCATGGAAGGATGGTTAAGCTTCTATGAAGGAAATAGAATCATAAGATAAGTAATTTTGTAAGGTTCTTGATATATAATGACTTATATGATTAGTGATGTATATTTATTTGAAGATAATAGCTGGACGTGCCCCTAAGAATTGCAATGCAATATGTTTATGTTTTATGATAAGTATTATCTTTGCCTTGTTACTTATTTATTATCAATATAAATTGCGCTACTCCGATGCGTTCCCTTAGTTGTGATGTACGCCTTATACATGATATGGAAGCCTTTGTGTGACTAAGGTAGTCATTCCTAGGCTTTAGTATTGTATACGGTGGACTGCTACGTTTAGGGTACCCCTTGGGGCGTGACAGGCCAATTAAAATGTTTGGTAAAATCTATGTTAAAGTGGACTAGACCCTATGATTGAAAGTACAAAAGAAGTCAAAGCCTTAAAATATTTACATGGCTTAAAAAAATAAACAAAATATATGTTGCTTGAGTCTTTATGGATAGAACAACTGCTTGTGGTATTTGGTGAAGTTTTTGTTGATCCAGTCAGCTCTTGCAACTTCTGGTTAATTCATTCCACCAGAAAGGTACTCGATGTGCTTGAAGTAGGTGCTCTAATCTATTAAGATAGGTGCTCTATCTCAACTTTATAAGTGCTTATTCTATTTGAAGCTCGGCTATTCGACACTTAACATCTACTTCAATTGGACTAACGTGTAAGTCTCCTCAGCTCAAGTCAGTAGCTTTGTCACGCCCTAGATTAGTATTCTAAACTTAACAGTCTGCCACATGCCATACAAGACTCTCGAATTACTATCCGAGTCTTTCGGAAGTCTTGTATAGGTGTAAGGTGTCCCTTTACGACAATAATACTCTATTCAATAGAGTTAAGAAGTTTAATGCGGCATTCGATAGCATTATAATATAAATCAAAATGCATACATAAAAGTTACAAAGTCTAAGGCGCATTCCCCTGCAAAGAATATTAAAGGTCCATTACAGTCATCCAGAGTCTTTTGGTTTCCTGTGGAAGTCTAAACAAAACTGAATAAACTTCTATAGGAAACGCCTAGCTCCACCTGAGCTGTAGCCTGCCTTGGCCTAAGCCAAATAAATTCGTGCTGCAACAAATAATAACTATAGGGGCGTAAGCTATACTAGCTTAGTGAGTGAAAACTTCCATATCGTAATTAAAACATAACATTCAAGCAAGTGATTAATCAGTTAAATGGTATGCATCAAACACGTGAATTCAACAAACATATTACCAGCAGGAAATCATATGTGGATGGACTTGCACCCTCCATCCCGGGTTAGCAGATTAACGAATCCTACAGTACGATGCCGTTTAGGCTTACGGTCAACCAACTCATATATTCGTTTTATGGATCACGATTAACCAACTTATATTTGTTTTATGGATCACGATTAACCAACTTATATTGTTTTATGGATCACGATTAACCAACTTATATTCGTTTTATGGATCACGAAAAACCAACAAATGCTAATGCTTCATCCCCATCGTGATATGAATGAGTTCAAGTTTATCTTCGATGTCTAATAATCAATTATACCAATTCTTTTAGGTGATCAAGCAATACTAGCAGATAGAGCTGGGTAAAAGGGCTAATGGGACGGGCCAAGGCCGGCCCACGGGCTAAACGGGCCAAGAAATCTTAGCCCATTTAATAAACAAGCCCATTTCTTGACCCTAACCCGACTCTCTTTGGCCCATGGGTTAAATGGGCCGGCCCTCTTATTTTCATTTTTTTTATTTCTAATTGACGTTTTAACCTTGATCTTAAAATCCTTATTAGTTATTACTCACTAGTCAGTACAAATTCAATACGTAATACTTGTACTTATTGTCTACTGACTTACTGTATTAGCATGTATATTTGTTAATTAATTAAAAGTAATGAAATTGCGATTTGCTTGGGATCGAACCGAATCCCTGGGCCTCTTGAGTCTTGCTTCTTCCCATTCGTAATTTTGACCTCTTTTTCGCAGGTTACAAGGAAATGTAATCTAAAGTAAAAATAAAGGAAATTTGTCTTACTGTATCGAAAATTAAAAATAAAGGAAAATTGGGTAAATAAAAACATATAGGAAAAGTGTGTACTCCAAGTCCCAGACTCCAGTTAGTGTCATAGTCTGTGTACGTGAAAACAGAAAAAAGATAACAATTAAAAAATTTTTCAATATTTTTTTCCGATTCAATTTGTTAGTTTATTATTTTTGTTTTGAATTTTTTTCAATATTTTTAAGTTTTAATTTTTATTTTTTTTATTTAGTAGCAGGCCAGCCCGACCATTCACGGACCAGCTCTTTGGCCCTGGAGTAAATGGGCCTTTTTTTTGGCCCGCTTAACGTGCTAAAAAATGCTAGCTTTTAATGGGTTAAAAAATGCTAACGCTAACCGTTTTTTTTAACGGTGTAAATGGGCCAGCCCATGGGCCATGACCTGTTGCATAGCTCTACTCGTAGCAAACATCCTGGCTCTTCTATACAAGCAATGATTTATCACCCGGCTTCGATATTCTTTAATTCAAACTTCACATAAAAATAGCAGTTAAATATAATTCCATTAAACCCCATCATGCATATTCATTTTATCTTTGCTAAGTAACTAGTGCAACTATCATTACAATCACAAGCAATAATTGAAATTGGAAGTGATACTCACTCGGCCATGGTATGCCGGTCTTTTAATAGTAATAATTGGTAGTAGGGATTTGTCGATCTAGATCACCTATCAAAGAAGAATACCCTAATGAGTACTTTACACTTAACTAATCCAAACTATGTGTTCAAACTAAACAAAATCGTGATTCTTGCTATTTGCGGAAGTTCCAACTTAAAACGGCCATAACTTGGTCATTTTAACTCGGAATTTCACAAATTTTATATCGGTTTCTATCTAATTTGAAAGATCTACCTAATTCTAATATTATTTCTAAGTTTTGAAAACAAAGTCATGAAACAGAAGGGATCAGATCTGATCAGTAACCATTCCTATTTGAAAAAGTTTTTGCACTTGTTTGAAATGTATCTAGTGATGATTCAAGTATATATAAAACATGAAGAGGTTCCTAACATGAATACATGTGATGAGGTCCAATGTATGCATGATCTTGATGATTTTTGATAAAGAAAACTTAGAGGACTCCTAAATTTCACAACTCCAACAATAGCTACTTCTTGAAAATCCAATTTTCTAACTTTGACATCTCACTAATGTTTTGGATTCCATTCTTGGAAATTCCTAGATATCTTAATTCAAAAAAAAAAATGAGTCTTCATCATCTATACTATCCAAGACCTTCATTTTTACATAAAAATTTACATTTTTCACTTTGCAAATATGTTTTTAAATAGGCTTTTCTCAAAAATCCGAATTTTAGAAAATCCACTTTTTTGAATGGTTCCTTTGAGAAAACTTGTGTAATGCATTAAATTTTAAGGCTTTAATATATCCACTACCTAAGGACTTCATTTAACCCATAAAACATTCATTTTGAGCTTGAATAATAGGTGTTTACATAGGCATCATCCAAAGTTACGAATTTTACAAGTTGAATACTAACTCAAAATTTTCCATCTTGATTCCACTTCTTGTTTTACACATTACTCTCATCCAAACTCATTTCAACTTATAAAAATTATTACTTAATGATATCTATTACTTATACCCTCCATTTTTCATATAAAACATGAGTTTCAAAGTTGTTAAAGGGTTTTTAAAATAGGGTTTGAAAGTCATACGAATTTTCTTTTGGATATTTCTAACAAAAACCTTTTCTTTTCAAGTTCCTTCTTATCTTCATAAAGATCTACCAACCATCACATTTATATACAAGACTAAATCTTTATGAGCATTAATGCATGAAAACACAAAATATCTATATGAACATGAATGTCGAAGTATAATATGAGTGTCTAAGTGCTAGATCTACTACTTATCGTGCATGAAAAGGAGTTTAAAAGCATGAACATATATTTTTCATGCAAAATCTCTACTTTTATATGCATGAACATGATGATACTTCAACAAAAAACTCATCAAACACAAGATCTACTCTTGTGATGGCTTGATATTCATGTATTAGTATTTTCTTATCCCTTGCATTTGCTCATGGGGATTTAAAGTGAAAACACACATGAATAATCTTGCCATTACAAGATTAAGTAGTAATAAAGCTTAAAAATCATCACCTAAGGAAGGCTTTGATGAAGAAATGAAGAAGAAAAGAGCTTGTTGTGTATGTGTGTGTGTGTGTGTGTGGTGTGTGTGTGTGGTGGGAATGTAGCTCACGGCAAAGGGAGGGAATGGAGAGGGGTTTTGCTTTGTTAAAATTTTTGAAAGAGTAAAATGAGGAGAGAGAATGTAAATGAGTATATATATTAAGTAAATTAGGGTTTGTTGTATTATAAAAAGAAGAAATAAAAAAATTGAGGGGAAATTCGGGAGAGGTTACGCTGGCCACCAAGTGAGAGAGAGAGGGAGTGATTAAATTTATTTGAATTTGTAATTTGTGTAATAAAAGTATTAATGTAATAATTAGTAAGAAAACAAAAATTTCTTGGGAAAAAAATATAATGAGTAGTTGTAAGGATGTAAGACTAGGGCATGGGTAGTGTGTAATGTAGGTTGTACTTGTGAATAGTGGTAAATAGTAGACAAGACATCTACTTTACCACTAGTAAAGAAAATACGAGAAAAAGGCTATAACTGTAATTTTTATAGCCCAAAAATCATAAAACCTATATTTTTTGAAATCTTATAAAATTCGGTTTAAAGAATATTCCGGAATATTTTTGAGTTTCTAGTCCCGGGCTCGTTTTTCCGTAATAGGGCTTGGGAAGGCTCGAAAAGAAATTTTTCCGAAATTAAAACTTCCTATGGTTTGAAATATACTTTAAAACAATATTTAACACTAAATTATTTTATAAGATTTCTTCTGATGTAAAACCGAAGGAAAGCCAGATATAAGGTTTCTAAGGTTCTCTCACTAAGCTTGAACTAGACCGATTTAGGGTTTTGCTTTTCGGTTTCTGAAGTTTACGTGACTACTAGGAAAACCAGGGTTTACAAGCTTAGAGCCATTAGCATAGAGTTTGGTTAAGCTAAGTTTAGCTTAGCCTATAGCTTGGGATTAGATGCTCGAAATGTTAAAATAGGTTGGCATAGAGAAGTAGTCGACCTTTAGCAAAGTTCCAAGGATGTTCATTATAATTACTATAGGCAGTTGGGTTGCTCGGCTTTTCAATGCTATTGATGATGCTCAAATGTTCGGATTTTCATTCCAATGTGATGAAAAATGAGAACCCTAGGTATACAAAACCTAAGACCTAACGCTTGATAATGGATTAAAACCCTAGGATCGCCTTGAAGCAAGTGATAGGAATGTGACCCTAACCAAACCTATCGATTAGAACCAACGCTATCAAATAACAGAACTAGACCCCAACAAAACATATCAATTGGAACCTAAGTTATCAAAGTAGGTTTCCCTAAGCTTAAATGCTGCAGAAACTAGATTTAGTTCATTTTCAAGAACTAAGAGAAAATCCTCACAATGTAAGAAAAATCTCAAAATTATGTATTCAACTGATGATCCATCAAGCATCCATACAAGGGTTCATATAGACTTCAAAATAGCCCTGGAAAATGAATAAACAAAGAAAATAAGAAGAAATTTGAAAAGACACTTCAAATCAAGTGTAAACTGGCTCTACGCTAACAGCTTACATGGCCAAGGCCGATGGCCTTTATAATGAACACAAGCAGCTTTTGTAACAACTTTAATAATTTCGCTACTGGTCACTTTATAAGCTGGTCCTATGCCAACGACATACTTGCCAAAGCTAGTGGCATTGGAAGTGGGGCACAGATCTGCAAAGAAGGCTAACGATTCTGGAGAGTAAGCTGATAGCCTTTGAATTCTGAAGTAGATTCCAACAAATCAACAATCTTATTTCTTGTGTTGGAGTCTTTCTGGAATGCTTCATCCTATTAAATCTCCATGATCAATCCATGTAGAGTTTCATTCATTCGCTTTGCTCTTGCTCTAGTCATTGGTCCTCCAATATCTTGCAATGGATCTTTGAGTTTAGTTGTTTCCTTTGGAGTTGATGCTACTTGATCCTCATCGCAATGGCTTAATTTAGTTACTGTTTAACTCAAATTTAACACGGACAGCTTGATGTCACTGTTAGAACTTGTGGCAAGTGTAACAGTTGTCCGATTGTGTGCTCAAATAGCTCGGTTCTTCTATTTGAGAGTTCAGCATCAACTTTCATCTCAAAATCAGTAGCTCTACACTTTAGGTTTGATAGAGCTGGTCTATCATGCTGTCTTGGTTAGTATTAAGGCTACTGTGTGCAGGTGTGGTAGTCATGGGAAATCCTTCCATGGTGGTTATAGTAAGAGAATAGATTAAAGTGAAAGGACATGATATATTTATAAAAAAATCCCAACATAATTTGTTGCAATTATAGTTAACGCTTTAGTTTCGACTTAACATTTGACTTAAGAACAAATAAACCCTAAATTACCAAGAATTTAAATAGGAAGGTTGAACTTGATTTAATTTGGAAAGGATAAACTAATCATAAGATATCAACATTTAAAAGTAAGTTCAAATCGAGTATTAACTTTGTGAGTAGTTAAAAAAATTATCAATGTTTCATAAAGTGTGTCAAATAAGGGATCATTATTTTAACTGGTTAAAAAAAAAAAGGATATCAACTTTACACAAAGTTGTGTAAATAAAAACCTTTTTTTGTATTCATTTGTCACCCACTTGACATATTGACTCTCTTTTGAACCACTTAGAACATTAATTCTTATTTGACCCGCTTTGTGAAATATTGATTTTTTTTTCAACCACACGAAAATGTTGATGTTTTTATTTGATTATAACCCTAAACATCCATGTCTTTCCCAATTAAGAAATGATGGATGGTTTTATGATCAAGGATTAGGAAAGCTAATTCAAGTTTCAATCTTGATCAATTCAAACAAAATTGAAGTGAAATTGGAAGCGAAAGAGAGCAAGAACTCATGCATACACTTTCTAAAGAGAGAAAGCATGGATTTGAAGTGAATGTAAGTGTGTGAGTGTTGCTTGATGATGGTGTTGGAAATAAATCCCCTAAGCATGTTTTATTAATTAAGGATTGGGAAAGCTATTCAAGATTTAATCTCGATCAACTCAAACAAAATGGAAGTGAAATTGGAAGAGAGAGAGAGAGAGAGAGAGAGAGAACTCATGCATACACTTTCTAAAGAGAGAAAACATGAATTTGAAGTGATTGTGAGTGTTTGAGTGTTGCTTGATGATTAGCATTGGAAATAAATCCCTTAAGCCCTATTTTTTTTTTCCTAAACCCCAAGCTCTATTTCTATTGATTTGAGCTAATTGCAAAAAAAAAAAAAAAAAAAAAAATCAAATGGGCGAAAGTAGTAGAATTTTCCAATATGGGTTATTTTTTCATTAAATTTTGATGGTTAGACCAAGCTTAAACTAATGGTGATTAATTGAATTTATTGACCAAGTTTTGTTTCCCATGCCTAAATGTTTATTTATTTATTTATTTTAGTCAAAATGAGTATTTTATTAACTTATCAAATAGTACAACTAAAAGATTAGGTAATTTGAAACCTACATTAACAAATAAGAGTCAAGAGAACAACTAAAGGAGATCGATGATCACTATCTTTAAAATCTATAGACATTGCAAATTTTATTTTTGCCTTGACATAGAATCAACAAGAGGATCTACTAACATCCAAAAGACTTGAAATAATTAAAAGAGCTACCAAATTTGATATCCATAAAAGGACAATTATTAGATAAAGCAATGATAATAGCTTCCTGATCGCTAAAACTTTATCGTCTTTACTTTTTAGACATAAAACAAATTTCGAAAAAACTGCTAAACAATTTAAATTTTAATTGTGAACCACAAATCCTACATTAACTTATTTTCTTCTTTGTCAACCATCCTAATTAATCCTTAAGAAATAATTTTTAGGAGGTTCAATGAAATTCACAAGCACTAATTATAGCTTATTATACTAGAATTTATAGCAATTCGTTCCAAAGTAACCTTGTTAATTTCCATATCTCTATATTTGCAACTACTACACTATCAAAATTAGCTACTTCCTTATCAATTGTATGAGTATCCCTTCCTCTATGCTAGACATAACATCTTTCAAACTAATAGCATAGAGATCTTTAGAGACATTGATCTCACTTGCAATTATGTTCAATATACTTACATTAGCACCAACACTAAAGTTGTTACCAACAACATTTGATCTTTGCATTCGCATGGCAACTTTACCATGATTAAACCATTAAGAAATCAATGAGTTAATTCATCCCAAAATTGATGCGAAATCTGGCTTGTTTGTTAGATAGACACTCATTTCGATGTTTCTAAATAAAACATAACATAATGAAAATTTCGATCAAGTCGTCTTACCATTGAGAGCTAATAAACATTAATGATTCAATTAAACAAAAGATCCATTCTTCAAATCTTGTCAAGAGGAAAAATTTAACGTGGATAACCATATCTTCAAATAAGATTACTTTAGTCTAATCACGATAAATAAGATATGTCTAATCATCTTTGAATCTTGGCAAAAATAAAATCCTAGTGAAAATTAAATATGTTTCTTCCTAAGTTTTGCATTTGCAACCAAAAGTATTAGTGCATATGCTTTAAACGAGGTGCTTTATTTTCATGAGACAATTAATATCCTAAAAGATAGGTTAAAGTTTATTATCCTATTGAAAAAATTTTGATGGTCTGTCATTACTAGTTTCTATATCTTATTGTAGATCCTTTAACCTCCATACCAAAATTTTATAGTATAATTACTTGTTCTCTTAAAGGGCCAAACGATCTTATTTTAATCTATAATCAATCATATCATAACTTTCCTATTAACTTGTTGCTCAAATTCAAAAATCATGTTAACTAACAAATATGTCCTTCGTATTTTGGTATGTTTATGAATGATAGAGCTTATCCTCCGATCATTACTAAACTTTATTAAATTTTGTGCCTTTAGTTTACTTGAGATATCTAGAATCGAATAAACCAAACCCATGATATAATTTTCTTTCAATTGCCCACTTTTCAAAAGAAATTATTTCATACAAAATCTTTACCACAACATATACTATGTATTCCTAAGAAGCCCTTCCATTAATCTTCAAGTTAAAAAAAATAATTATGAAGTATATAGTTTTGGGAACTCTTACCTATAATATATCTATATTTTGTAGAACTCTCCATGTAAATTGAATCTTTCCTAAAATACCCTCTCTTTCTACATTACTCAAATTCCATTTCTCTTCTTCATAATGCATATGAAGTATAGCCTTAATCTTGACATATCTTGCCAATAGGCACCCTTTACTTCTTTGGTAACCAATTTGTTGCTCCTCCACCTTTACTTATTGTGGAAGCATACATCACTCTGATGTTCATCCAACTAATGAGCAATGCCTTAAGTACAATGCACTCTTTAAGAATTATTAAACTCTATCTATTGATGAATTTGCTCTAGATGTTGTAGAATATTTTGGGTTGTATAGTCTTATTGATGCTTGAAAAAATGGTTTATAGGATGTTTTAGTACTTGAAGATCAAGTATATGAATTAACAATGATGTTACTTTTTTATAACCTATTAATGAATATAATAACAACATGAATGTCTACTATGTTATATTTCTATAAAATAAATATCAACATTGTCCTGTATTATTGTACCGAATGCTTTTGAATGGTATTTTGTCCTTAATATCTTTAGATTGTCAAGTTACTAAATATGACACCACATGGAGTTCTTTAGTATACTTTTGGAGTGATTAGATGATGTGCAATAATCTATTTGTATTTGAATAATTTTACCAACATGGCTGGAGCAAGGAGTTTCAAGAATACAATACTATTTATCTTACCCTACCCCCCTAAGGATGAGCCTTGCATTTAATGTAATGCCACATATAATACTTAAAGTATTACATGCAAAGGACGGTATGTTTATTATAAACATTTGGTACTCAATTTTATTAATTGTGAAATCGTTTAGTTATATTCTAGAAACAACTGGATTCAATAATGATAAAATAAACCTTTCATTAAAACCTTTCGTAATCTACTCTTATAAGTAGACTAATCACGTATCACATAAAAACATTTTTTAAATCTACTCACATGAGTAGATCATTTATCATAAAAGGTGTGAGTGATCTAAATTATTATAGTGATTTCATCATAAGCAGGTGCCATAGTAAATATGACTACTATAGATATAAAGATAATTCATACTTTCGTTATGTGCAAATCTTTAAATCTATTCACATGAGTAGATCATTCATCATAAAAACAAATCCATACAATCAAGTATCTCACATACCTTTAATGATGGTAAACAAAACTTTAAAAAAACTTAAATGAAAAAACATGGGCTCCACCAGGTCCCTTAAAAGAATATTACAAACATAAATTATAAATCTAGTTCTTAACAAAATAAAATAAAACTTAAATAATCCAACTGTAAGGACCCGCTATCACCCCTATAAAAAAAAACAAGTGATAACAGCTCCCCAACCACATATAACCTGCAGAGTTATATGTAAGATTGTTTTAAAAGAAGTGTTTGAAGAATTATTTGTCTAAATCCTCAATACTCAACTCCAAATTTGAAAACTATTGATTTTTAAAACTTATAATAAAAACACAACATCACATTCATCATATATCACAAGAGAAACAAGTTCAAGCTATACATAGAGCTAAGTTTAGATATTACAAACAAAGGCTTCTTACAAGCTTTATACAAAGCTACAAAAAGTAATTCAATCTATAACATCAAATATAAACATTAAAAGATTCTATAACTAATCTATTACCAAAATAGGAATTCCATCCTAGCCCATGGTTATATTTAGTCCTCCAGGTCATCTAGGAAATCCTCAAAGTCGGTCCATAACCTATATTGGTGTAAAACTCATCTTGATCATCACCTGAAATTAAAAATATGAGCCAAAAGCCAGTTACACAAGTAACAAATACAAATACAAAGTAATCCACACATAATTAAACTAAACGCAAATGCAATAGTCATTAGATTATGGTTAGTCTTTAATTAGCCAAACCACACTAGCCTATTCAAACTCCGAACAATAGGAATTTCTAGGGAAACTGAGTAACGATCACAGCGCTCAGATGGTTGATATAAGTAGCTTGGATATCATATCTCCTAGATAATTTATATCCAAAATAAAAATGTAATCTCATTTAGGCTCTTAGCCGTTTCTCGACTTTACATTAACTCAATCCATAAATCACCTAATTCAAGTGTTCCCATAAACATTGAATTAAATCATATTATATCCTTTCAAGAATAAACAGTGTTTATATCGATACCGAATACCCTATCAATTACTACTGAACCATTTATGAAAGTCATTTCAAAATGACAAGGGTGTCTAAGCGCCTAAAACTACCATGCCCATAATCTGAGTAAGGTACCGCTCTCCGAACCAGATTCAACGGTATAAAGAACACATTCAAGCATTATTAAATTTTCTTAATTTAAAGTAATTTTAAAGGATACATGTCCTAAACAAAGAATCAAGCAAGTTAATGCGTACCTAAATTAACTCGGGAACTAATAGGTTAGCCGAGCGATGATCTATCACTGTACAAAGAAATATTGAATTTGTCACTAGTTCTAGACAACTCAACTAGTTTCAAACATAACCAATAAAAAAAATTCAAATAATTATTGACAAAGTCATAACTAGCATTTGACATCATATAATATCATATAATACTCACCAACAAATATTCAATTGATCATATTCATGCTTTGGAAAATATTGGAAGAAGTTTTTGAAAATGGAATTGCAAGGGAACGTCGACCTTCAACGCCGGTGGCACTGGTCGGTGTAGTTTTGCACTAAAAACTCTAGCTTGCCATCGATGGCAGCGTTCAACAAATGCTGGCTACATTATGATTTATGCCAGCGGCTTTGAGCCGGTATAAACTACAACTTAATTTTTCAAAATTTCGAGAGTTCTACGGGATGGTCCACGCCCATGGATACCCCCAACACAGGAGTGTTGCTGTGTATGCCGGAGGATTGACCCTACGCCGATGGCGTTGGGAAGGCATATACTGCAGCACATATTTTTGAAAAAATTGCAGATCCCGTTTCAAAACACAAAATTTTTACCACATTTCTCATCTCCAAACTTCCTCTTAAACACATTTCCAACACCATACTTCAACCCATATGTATCCTACCTCCTTTATTACACACAATCTTCACTTTGAACTCATTAAACATCTATATTACCATTTCAAACAAAATTCTTCATTTAACCCTTTACATTGCAAAATTAACTACTCAAAACCATCCCTACTCTACTCATTCCAACTCCATTTACTCCAACACTAACCTATATTACTCACTTAGCACAAATATCAATTATAAACCATCAAGACATTCATTCATGCCTAACTAACACATCATATCATCAAAATTCATATTAACATAAATCTCATATTCTAACTTAACCTTAAACTATCAAATATGTTCTTAACATAACAAACACATACCTTTAGAATCTTGGACTTGTCTTTATGGTCTTGCGACAAGGAAATGAAGGTCTTGCTTAAGAAAAATGTAGGAAATGTTTAGACTTAGTTCGGTTTAGTTTTGGAAGACAAAAAATGGTGTTTTTGGCTTCTCTTTTGGGTCACTTTGGCTTGTTTGATTTTTTACACGAATTTTGCACAAATTAGACTTGATAATTATCCAATATTAACTTTTGTGGTTGCAAAAAATATGAGCTTTAATTGGCTTGGGTTTGGACTTAATTTTGGCCAATAATTAATGAAATTAAGGCTTATTTAGGTCCTATTTTTCTGCTCAAAGTGGAATTATGTATTAAACATATTTAACTTGTTTCAAACAAATTTTAATACACTTCACTACATATATAATTTATAAACTCAATATTTAATTACATTAAGATATATTAATATTTAAACACACTAACACAATACATATATCATATACTAGCATAATCATATTTATCACGCTTCATAATCATGCATAATTCGTTAACACATTTATAAAATATAAATTGGGAAATTCATGGCTATTTCACCAACAGTCCTAATTCCGCTTCACTCCTCCAATATTACCCAAAACTTGGGTCAACAATGTCGTCACCATCCATCATCATCAATAAATCATCACCAATCATCCTTACAACACTAGAAAAGCACACAACAACAATAATTAGCTAAGAGCTCAATACACAATAACACAGACACACATGGAATGCGACAAGCCTAGCAAAATGCAATGCAACAAGCAAAAGCTATTCTCTTTTATCTTATATAGCAAGCAATATGGGAGTAACTCACACGCTGGAATAGGCTCTTGGAATATGGGAGTCATAAGTACAGCAGCTGCTCAAGGGGTTGATATAAGCAGTCTGAATACTTATATTTCCTATATCTAACTGAAAAAGAGGGAAAATAGCCTCATTTAAAGTTCATAGTCATTGCTCGTTCTTTACTTATCTCAGTCCATAACATCACTTAATTCAACCAGTCCCATAAAAGTGAACTAAATCATGTTACTTCACCCAAACCTTAAGCAAACGTTATGTCAATACCGTTTGCCCCATCAGCTACCCGCTAAACCGCTTATAAATGTCATTATATCATGATGGAGGTGGCCTAAGCACCTAAATGACCGTGCTCTTGTCATGCCCCAAAGGGTACCCTAAACGTAATAACCCACTATACACAATATTAAAGCCTAAGAATGACAACCTTAGTCACACAAAGGCTTTCATATTATGCACAAGGCATACATCACAATTAAGGGAATGCATCGAAGTAATGCAATTTGTATTTATAACAATTGAGTAACAAGGCAAGAGAAGTACTTATCATTAAACATAAATAAAGTCAATTACAACTCTTAGGGGCATACTCCCATTAATTTCTTCAACGAATCAAAACATATTAGTATTTTCTAGAAGTCCCCAAAATAATAATATATCACATATTGCTCATAAAAAGATTTTTTATCTCAAACTTTCTCTTATGCTCCCAATTCTTCCATAAAGGCTCAAAGTCCATCTGTGATCTCCTTAAATCTTGTTTTGGGGTGGATTTCAAGTATACCTGCTTCAACAAGAATATGTAAGGGTATAAGCTATAACATGCTTAGTCAGATATTTCCTAACACTCGTACCAACAATCATGGACAAACGAGGTTATTAAGTTCAGACATATGCTATACATACTATGCAACAAACACATAATCACACAAGGATATAAGATTGTCCAGAAACCATACATAGAACGGATTTATGCCCTACGTGACAATAGTTGGGAATGACTATGGCAAGTCTCTATGACCTCCTGTACTAGTCCGTAGGCCATACATCCTTAGCGATTGGCACGGTATGGCTCCTTCGTAAGGTCGTATTCCCGAATGTTTCATACCTTAGGCTTGAATCAAGATTGCATTTCGGTCTACCAATCCATTCGTTCGCTCCTATAGGAGTAGTAGTCTTTGAATGTGACTCAACGATATGCAACGCATGAATGTTTTGTTTTCTTGAGCCAACCTTATTAAGGTTCATTAGGGGCGATCAAACATTTAATAAGCCTAAGCAATCATAAATGTAAGTAAGCAAAACATTTAAACAATCAGTTCGAATGTGCGATATGCTTAACTTTTCATTTCATCACACACAGCATAGAATTACATACATAGCCCATGAATTCCCCATACATATCCATATTTTTAGTATACTAGTGCTACTATTTTATCAATATAAGCAAGTACGAAATCATGGGGAAAAAACTTACTAGTCCATTAGTGTAAATCTTAGATGAAGTAATCATTCAGAAATTGTAAAGACCGATCCTCTAAATCCCGAGATTTAGAGTACCGAATCCCAACCACATATAATATTTGCACATTATATGTAAGGTTATCCCAAAACTAACAGTTTATGCAAATTGTTTGATCAAAACACTAAACTTTGTAAAGAACTTTTTAAATACAACAAGATTGCTAACAAAAGCAATCTATACATATTTACATCCAATAAACATTGCTTTGTGTCAATACATGCACTACAAAAACGAATCACATGGTTTCTCAAAACATGAGAATCCTAAAGGATCTTAAAGTCATTACAAAAGAAATTGACTTCACTAGCAAGTCTTCTATACATAGCTGGTCCTTAGCAAAAGTCTTCTAAAAGTCCCGGGTCACCGGATCCTATTCATCCCACTCATCCAGAAATCTTTCAAAATCAACCCATAGCCCAAGTCATCGTAATATTCGTCTCCATTACCTGCAAAGCAGCAAAAGTGAGCCAGAGGCCCAGTACACAATAACCAATGCATAACAAGTCATCCCAATCATGTAATGCACTATAGAACAAGTGGTTATCTTTATTACATTTTTATTCACAAATCAACACGAGGTATTCAAACCCGGTCACGCTTCGGGAGTCCAGGGATCCTGAGTAACAGCAGCTGCTCAGGGGGTTGATATAAGCAGTTCGAATACTTATATCTCCTATATCTATTTCATGAAGATAATAGCTTCATCTAGGGTTTAAAAGCCGTTGCCCGACTCTACTTAAACTCAGTCCACAACATGAGCTAGTTCACAAGTTCCCATAAACCTTGAACTAAATCATGGTATTTCCCCTAAGTTTAAGCAAACGTTACACAGATACAATTCCCCCTGTCGAGCCTGGATTTTTTCCACTCATCTTATCTGGTTTATTTCTCCTGACCCGATTCACATTAAACCCGAACCCATTAACATGAATCCTCGACTAGGGGTTAAAAGAAATTTTTGAAAAAATTTTTAAGAGTCGCCACCCGATATAAATCGGGAAAAAATAAAAAGCTAGGATCAATGGGTCGGTTGATCCTAACTTAGCTACTAGTCTGCGAAAATTTGATTTAAAAAAATCAACTTTTAAAAAACAGATATCATGGATTCGGGGGCTAACCTATTAAAACCAAATGGTTACCACTTTTGGAATTTTAAATTTGTAATTTATCCTTTTTATGCTCAAAACTTCAAATTATATTTTACATAACAAATATTTGCAAGTCAAATTATTCATTTTATTTTTTATTATTTTTTTATTTCATTTTTACTTTATAACAACAAACATATCTCTCTCTTTTTTTTTTAAAACAAAACTTTTTTTTTATTTTTTATGTCGCCCCGCAGGTGCCTACGTACTCGCTAATCGAGATCAGACAAAACGTAGTTCTTTTAAAAAAATTTAATTTGTTGATCAATTTTAATTTTTGAACTATTTTCACTTTAAATTCATTAAGTTTTCAAATTTTTATAAAAAAATTATTTTTGACGATCCTATGATCTAATCAATTGATTTTTTTTTATTTTTGAAAATACAATTTTTCTAAGCCCAAAAATCATTTTTTTTTAGAAATTTTGTTCTTTGGAAAATCCAATTTTATTATTTTTATTTATTTTTTATAATTTTTTTTTATATTTTTTTTTAAAAAAAATCACACATTCACAATATATTCAGAATAATTTACAATATATTAAAAATATTTTTCATGCATTAAATATGTATTCCTAAGGCAATTTGTGTATAAATACACATTAAAAATATTCAAAAAATATCAAAAATATCAAAAAAATAAATTTATATAAAAAATAAATATTTTGATTTTTCTGGATTTTTCTGGATTTTTCTGAATTTTTTATGAATTTTTATAAATTTTTTGCTATTTTTTATCATTTTCAGAAATTAATTATATAATAAAAATATAATAAAATAATGCGGATTAACCTGGACCGTCGGATGAAGCGGACGAGATCTGGAGCGTTGATCTCGCTGACCGATCTGGATCGTCTGATCGCTTGTTGACTCGATCTGAGCCGTCTGATCGCTTGATGAAATCTGGGCCGTCTGATCGCTTGATTAAATCTGGGCCGTCTGATCACTTGATGAAATTTGAGCCGCTGATCTGTTTGATGAAATCTGGGCCGTCTGATCTGCTTGATCAAATCTGAGCCGCTGATCTGCTTGATTGAATATGGGCCGTCTGATCTGCTTGATTGAATCTGGACCATCCGATCAGAGTTGACCGTTGACCGATGACCGACGACCGTTGACCGATGACCGACCGGGTTGGGTTCGGATTTTCGGGTCGGATCTCGGAGCTCCGGCGGGTGAAGAAGACGATGACGCGACTTTTCGGGGCGGATTCCGGCGGCTCCGGTGGTCCTCGGTGGCTGGAAGTTTGTCGGCCCGACTCCTGCTGCGACGGCGCGTCCTTTGGTGGTGGTGGCGTTCACTCAGAACGGCGGCAAGCGACGGTTCCGGTGGTGGTTGTACGGCGGCGTTTGAAGAACAAAATAAAAAAATTTTCAGAGAGAAATCCGATCAATTCGAACAAATCTAAGCACACTAAATCATCCAAATAAAGTTTCTAACATTGTTACAACACTCAATTTGGATTAAATCTGATCTAATCAATTCGAATTTGAAAAATTCGAATTCTATGCCCTAATTTCAAGAATTTCGAATTGGCTTTGCTATGTATGTGTTCTTCTGAAATTGACTTGTGCCTTTTGTTCCTAGGACCTCCTATTTATAGGTTGCAAGCTCAATTTTCAGTTTCGAACAGTTTCGAAAATGAATTGATTTTTGCCCTTTGATTTTTCCACGAATTTAATTAGAAAATCCATGATTAAATTGTTTGAAACTGATGAATTGATGATTGTTTTCATATTCCATGCCAGATTCATCCACTCAATTTTTGTAACTCCTCATTCATGTGCAATTGAATACTTTATACATTGAATTTTGTAACTTTTGGTTGTTTTTTGCACTAATTTTGTAATCACTTTGTAACCACTTTGCAATCCCATCAATCAATGATTTTTTGTCAGTTAAAAACTGATGCAAAGTAAGGCAAGAGTCACATTTGAGGAAAATGAAAAGACAAAATGATAAAAAAGGCAAAAATTTGCCTTTGCTAGGGTTTGAACCTGTGTCCTTGAGCTTGAGTGTGTGTTTGGGTCCATATGTTTAACCAACAGGCCATTTGGCCTGTGCCTTGATCACTTAGCCAATTTCATCAATACTTAAGGCTTTTGGAAAATGAATTTAATTAAATTTTAAGCCTTAATTAATTGGGCAAAAATTGGGTGTCTACAGCTGCCCCTCTTTGTGGTAAAGTTTGAACAAAACTTTTGCCACAAAGACAAAAAGACAACCAATTTTTGCTTAGCTTCTCCTTTAGATTTTGAGATTTGGTTAGGTCATTTGCCGGACCTATGGGCTTTGGTTTGGTCATTTGCCGGACCAATGGGCTTTGGTCATTTGCCGGACCAATGGGCTTTGGTTTGGTCATTTGCCGGACCAATGGCTTTGGGTTTGGTCATTTGCCGGACCAATGGGCTTTGGTTTGGTCATTTGCCGGACCAATGGGCTTTGGGTTTGGTCATTTGCCGGACCAATGGGCTTTGGTCATTTGCCGGACCAATGGGCTTTGGTTTGGTCATTTGCCGGACCAATGGGCTTTGGTTTGGTCATTTGCCGGACCAATGGGCTTTGGTTTGGTCATTTGCCGGACCAATGGGCTTTGGTCATTTGCCGGACCAATGGGCTTTGGTTTGGTCATTTGCCGGACCAATGGGCTTTGGTTTGGTCATTTGCCGGACCAATGGGCTTTGGTCATTTGCCGGACCAATGGGCTTTGGTTTGGTCATTTGCCGGACCAATGGGCTTTGGTTTGGTCATTTGCCGGACCAATGGGCTTTGGTCATTTGCCGGACCAATGGGCTTTGGTTTGGTCATTTGCCGGACCAATGGGCTTTGGTTTGGTCATTTGCCGGACCAATGGGCTTTGGTCATTTGCCGGACCAATGGGCTTTGGTTTCCATCTGGAATGGATGGATTTCTAACTTCTGTCTTGAACATATTCTTCTAGTGAATGAATTTCTGAACTCTGTCTTGATCACCATCTTGAGCGGATGAATTTCTGAATTTTGTCTTGATCACCATCTTCAATTGATGGGTTTCTGAATTTTGTCACCATCTTGAAAGGATGGATTTTGGGTCACCATCTCGAAAGGATGGATTTTGAGTCTGGGTAGTACTAGACTATCTGTCTAGACTGATGGGTATTTGTGATTTTTCAATCTATTGGGGGTTTCTTTCTCTTTCTCTTTTTCTTTTTCTTCCTTTCTCTTTTTTTTTCTCTTTTTTTTTTCTTCTTTTTTTTCTTTCTTTTTTTTTTTCTTTTTTTTTTTTTTTTCAATCCAACATGCTTCAACTTTCTATCAAAATTAGTTATTCTTGCCATAATATTTTCTTTTAAAATAAGAACAATCAATAGACCAAACTGTATAAACGCATTCATTCAGTATTATAAGATGCTCAAATTTCTTTTTCTGATGATTCAAATGGTGTTTGATTGGAAATTTGTTCAGAAGAATTTTGTGGGTTAGGCTTTGATTTAACTTCAAAGAATTTCAGGCTTTGATTCGACTTCAGAGAATTTCAGGAATATCAACTTTGCTTATAATTAATTAAAATAAAATCAATTGATCACTTGAAATGACAAGTTTTATTGATCAAGGATAATATAACTTTACAGCATCTGAGTTCACAGGATCCTTTAAATTGGGTCCATCCATTTGGGAAAGGATTAATGCTCCTCCCGATAAGACCTTCTTCACTATATATGGTCCTTCATAATTTGGTGTGAACTTTCCTCTGGAATCTTGCACATTTGGCAGCATTTTTCTCAAAACCAAATCACCTTCTTGGAAATTTCTTGGCTTAACCTCTTGTTAAATGCTCTAGCCATCCTTTGTTGATATAATTGTCCATGACACATGGCGGTTAATCTTTTTTCATCTAAAAGATTTAACTGTTCAACTTTGTCTAACCCATTCAGCTTCTTCGAGCTCTGTTTCAGCCAATACTCGGAGCGAAGGAATCTCAACTTCTACTGGTAAAACAGCTTCAGTTCCATATACCAGGGAATAGGGCGTTGCCCAGTTGACACTCTTACAGAGGTTCGATATGCCATTAATGCTAATGGGAGCATTTCATGCCAATCCTTGTATGCAATGTCATCTTCTCAATGATTCTCTTGATTTTTGTTGGCGGCTTCTACTGCTCCATTCATCTGTGGGCGATATGGAGTGGAATTCCGGTGTTTAATCTTGAATTGCTGACATAAATCAGTCATTGCATTGTTGTTCAAATTTGTACCATTATCAGTAATGATACTTTCTGGAGTTCCATATCGAGCAATGATATCTCTTTTGATGAATCGCACCACAACGGCTTTTGTCACACTGGCGTATGAAGCAGCTTCAACCCACTTGGTGAAGTAATCGATTGCAACTAGTATGAATCGATGACCATTTGAAGCTTTTGGCGATATTGGCCCGATTACGTCTATTCCCCACATTGAGAACGGCCATGGTGTTGACATTGACTGTAATTCCTTGGAGGAGCATTTATCTTGTTTGCGTAATTTGACATAGATGACAAGATCTCACATGTTTGATACAGTCTGATTCCATGGTTAACCAGAAATATCCTAGCCTCATAATCTTTTTAGCTAGCATATATCCGTTCATATGAGGTCCACATACTCCCTCATGAACTTCTTCCATTAATTTTTGAGCTTCATTTTCATCTACACATCTCAGTAGGGTTGTATCAAATGACCTTCTGTATAAGGTATCTCCACTTAACAAGAAATGACTTGCCAGACGTCTCAATGATTTCTGATCCTTTTTTGTAGCACACTCAGGATAACTACCTGTTTGCAAGAAATTTTGATATCTTGAAACCATGGTTCTTGATTCAATCACAGCACAGAATGCGGGTTCACTTCTTATTCGGACTTGCAAAGGTTGTATTCTTACTCCTTCAGTGAATTGGATCAAAGAGGCCAGAGTAGCCAATGCATCAGCAAACTGATTCTGAGTTCTCGGCACATAAGTGAAGGAAATTTCTTGAACCTTCCTGTTAACTCAGCCAAGTGATTATGATAAGGAATCAACTTGGGATCCTTAGTTTTGAACTCGCCTCGAGTTTGGAAAATGATAAGTGATGAATCTCCAAACACTTCGAGCTCCTCGATATTCATTTGAATTGCCATTTCTAATCCCATGATGCATGCCTCGTATTCCGCTACATTATTTGTGT
The DNA here is from genome assembly GCA_024138025.1 of Combretum micranthum. NCBI lineage: Eukaryota > Viridiplantae > Streptophyta > Magnoliopsida > Myrtales > Combretaceae > Combretum > Combretum micranthum. The sequence continues at coordinate 204,841 of JAMXBD010001973.1, read as the reverse complement.
AAGGAAACATTAATCTGGCTGATGCCGGGAACTGTTCTTCTTTTGGTGAGATAAGGACTGCCCCTATTCCACACCGTATACGTTGGCTGCTCCATCGAAATACAACTTCCAATTGTTGTTTTCGGCTTCTGTTTCTGTTATTCTGATGCCTTCATCTGGAAACTGATCTTGTTCCTTTAATTCTTCGTCATCAACCGGGCTTTCTGCGAGTTGATCAGCTAAAACTTGTCCTTTGACTGAACTTTGATTCACATAAATGATATCAAATTCAGAAAGTAGCATCTGCCATTTCGAGATTCGACCTACTAAAGCCGGTTTGCGTGCCAAGTATCGCAATGGATCATGCTTCGTAATCAACTCGATCGAGTAGAAGAGCGTATACTGCCTAAGCCTGTGCATAACCCATACTAATGCACAGCAGGTCTTTTCTATCTCTGAATACTTTTGTTCTCCATTCGAGAATTTCTTGCTTAAGTAGTAAACAGCTCTTTCTTTTCCTTCCTCATCTTTTTGCCCAGCACACAACCCATAGATTCAGGAAGAATTGTCAAGTACAAGAACAATGGTTTCCCCGGTTTTGGAGTAACCAGTACTGGTGGATTGTCAGATACTGCTTTATCCGATTAAAGGCTTTTTCACATTCGTCATTCCATTCAATTAGGGCATTCTTCTTAGCAGTTTAAACAGCGGTTGGCACTTATCAGTCAGCTGTGATATGAATCGAGCAATGTAATTCAACCTTCCCAAGAGGCCTCTGATTTCCTTTAATGTTTTTGGTGGAGGCAAATCCTGAATCGCCTTGACTTTATCAGGATCGATTTCTATCCCCTTTTGGCTAACCATGAATCCTAATAATTTTCCAGATGTCACTCCGAAAGTGCATTTTTCTGGATTCAATTTCAACTGGAACTTCCTTAATCTTTCAAAAAGCTTCCTTAACACCACTACATGATCATCTCCTTCCTTTGTCTTGGCGATCATATCATCTACATATACTTCCACCTCTTTGTGCATCATATCATGAAGTATAGCAAGCATTGCTCGTTGATAAGTTGCCCCGGCATTCTTGAGACCGAAAGGCATGACCTTGTAACAAAAAGTTCCCCAGGCTGTAACAAATGTGGTTTTGACCTTATCTTCTTCGGCCATTAATATCTGATTATACCCTGAAAATCCATCCATGAATGAAAATAGATGATTTCCAGCGGTATTGTCTACTAAAACATCGATGTGAGGCAACGGGAAATTATCTTTCGGGGTGCTTTGTTTAGATCTCTGAAATCCACACAGATTCTTACTTTCCCGTTTTTCTTAAGTACTGGTACTATATTTGATACCCAATCCGAATAATCAGAAACCTCGATGAATCCTACTTCAAGCAGCTTTTTTACTTCATCCTTGATTTGGAGGAGCAAATCCGGCCTAAATCGCCTTAATTTTTGCTTTATAGGTTTAAAATCCTCCTTTGTTGGCAATTTGTGAACCACAATGGATGGGTCTAAACCAGGCATATCGCTGTACGACCATGCAAAAACATCCAAGTATTCGGCTAATAACTTGGTTAAATCTTGTGCCGTGCTCTCAGGCAATTTTCCCCCTATCCTCAGATTCCTAGGGTTTTCACTTGTTCCCAAATTAATCACTTCAATGGTTTCGGGAATTTCAATCTTCCTTGTTCAAAATTTGCCAAATTTCTTGTGTTCTAAATTGATAATCAATATCATCTTCAACATCTAACCCAGTAGAGTTAGAGGTGATATTGATATTTTCATTAATTATACGCGCGAGATATCCCTGAACTTCATCACAATTGTCGAATCTGGTTGAATATGAATGAGGAATGTATGAGAATATGTGAAACACAAATGGAAATAAATTTTATTAAACTGGGACGGTGTTTAAGTACACTTATTTGAGCATCACATAATACTGAAAAACACGAAACACAAATCTAGTCTTAGATAAATTCTTACTTAAAAGACTTAATACTAGCGCAAGGCATAGAGAACCAATTTCTCAAGATCATTTCTTTGGATGAAGCATCTTTTTTGATATCATCTGGCTGCTGGATATGATGTGGCTTTGGAAAGGAATGGCTGATGTGAGGAATTTTGATGATTGGATCATATTCCTTGTCGAGCTTCCTTCTTCTCATTTGGTTTTTCATTTCCACCACTTCAGCACAAGTGGGGGAATATCCCAGTCCAAAGGTTCCCACCTGAGTTTCTTTTTCATCACTCATCACACAGACTTCGTCAAACATTTGAAGCCCGAAGTCTTCTTCTCCTTCTTTTCCAATGTAAGGGACAGCTGTCTCCTTGTAAATGGCATAATCCTGTTCTCCCATAACAGTGATGAGTTGACCATTGGTTATGAACTTAACTTTCTGGTGCAGGCTTGATGGTATTGCTGGCAGCATGGATCCATGGTCTTCCCAACAGCAGATTGAATGTTCTGGGGATGTCAATCACTTGAAAGGAATAATGAAAGTTTGAGGCCCGATGGTGACTTCTAACTCCACTTCACCTATTATATCTCTTTTGATCCATCAAAAGCACGAACCACAATAGAGCTTGGTTTGATGTCTGACGGTTCAATTTCCAATAAGCTCAAAGTGGCTAAGGGGCACACATTCAAAGAGGATCCATTGTCTAATACTCGAGAGACGATCTTTCCACAGCTTTTGACTACGATGAAGAGGGCCTTGTTATGTTGATCTCCTTCCTCTCCCAGTTCTTCAGATGAGAAATGATTTGCTCATTTGCAAAGATTGAGTTGATGATATGCCCCAAGGCTTCTTCTGATACACCTTCTGGAACTTTCACTTCTTCTAAGGCTTTGAAAAGAGCCTCACGGTGTACATTAGAGCTAATCAGCAGACTCATGAGCGATATTTGGGCAGGTATTTTGGCCAACTGCTCGACAACCTTGTATTCACTTGCTTCATCAGTTTTGCCAATGCTGACTTCTCTTCATCTTTCTTTCCTTCTTCATTGTGCTGTGGCATATTCACAGTTGCATTTTCCGGTTGATTCATAAACTCTTCCTGAGCGAGTAAGGCCACCAACCATGGCCATTGAAGCATGATTTACCGCCTTATAATCAAATGGAGCGGCTTTATACTCATTCACAGCAAGGGGTATGTGAAAGGTATAGTTCTTAGGCTTTGATGAAGTTGATCCATCTTCACTACCTTTGCCTATTTCGATTTTGATGGATCTAGGTCCACCTTCGATCATACCCACAAACTCGTCTTCTTTTGCTTTCTTATCTTCCTCTTCAAATTCCGGACCCCATCCAGTTGGAGGAGCGTCAGCATAGACACGGGGCTCAAACCAGTAATCTATTAAATACTGGTATTTTCCATCATTTCCCAGGGTTCCAATGGTTGGATCTCCAGCCTGATACCTTTCCCATAACTCAGCCTGTGTGCTCGATCTCCTTGGTTTCGGGATCAACATTTCCAGAATCTCTTCTTTTTTAATAGTTCCTTCTTGCAGTAGCTTGTAAATAGCAGGCCTGGTTTTGGTGCGGTCTCTTAAGTTCATATTGAGCAAATGACCCTTCTGGCGAAGGTTCCATGCTACTTGTTCTATGGTGATTGGCAACTCATCCAGATTGATTTCTTGATCCGGCACTTCAGCGGTGATCATATTGATGACTGGTCCATGGTTTGGCAGTGGGTTAGTAGTAGAGACATTTGGAGTCTCAACGAAATCCAACTGGATGACTTTTGCATCAATAAGATCTTGGATTTTATGCCTAAGCCTCCAGCATCTGTCTGTTGAATGCCCGATTTGCCCCATGTGATATTCACACTTCAGCTCAGGATTGTAATATCTAGGCTTTAAGTCTTCCCTAGGAACTTCAAGATTGATCAGATTATCGGCCCTTAATTTAGCTAATACTTGGCTAAGGGGAACCGGAATTCGAGTGAAGTTCCGCCTGCTGAACCTTGATTGTTGATTTGGGACTGCACTTTGTTGAGTCTGATCCTTATTCTGATTTTGATTCTGATTTGTTGACAACACGAAAGACTTAGTAGGGCCAGTTGCATCTGAAGTATTGACCATGCTGACGGTTGAATCTTTCCCTTTGTATGGGACATTTCTCGGTGCAGTATATTTCTTTTCTTGTTGCAATTTTCCTGCCGAAATTGCATTCTCAATCCTGCACCCAGCTATCACCACTTCTGAGAAACTTGCTGATGCATGCCCAATCAGATGGGAAAAGAAAGGTTCCTCTAGCGTGTTGATAAAAGTGAAAGTGAGGTCCTTTCAGGCATCGGGGTGGTGATCCTTGCAGCCAATGCTCTCCAGCGCTGAGCATACTCCTTGAAAGTCTCTTCTTTCTTCTTCTTCAGATTGCTTAAATCCCATACCGAGGGCGCCATCTCAATGTTAAACTTATACTGATTAAAAAATGCCCTAGCCAACTTGTCCCAAGTATCAACTTCTTGTGGTCTAATTGGGCGTACCAGGCCAAAGCAGCACCAGTAAGACTGTCCTGGAAGGTTTGCACCATCAGCTTGTCAAACTTTGCATATTGCCCCATTCGTCGTACATACAATCTGGTATGCATATTAGGGCAACCTGTCCCGTCATATTTTTCAAATTCCGGTGCCTTAAATTTCTCAGGGAAGGCACCTTCCTCATATTGAGGCAAATTCAGGATCGCGGTTTGATCAAAACCATCGAACGTCTTCATTTTCTCAACAGTTTTCTTTCCATTTCTTTAGCCTGAGCTTCCAGTTCTTTTTCAACTCAGCCGCATTAAACTCATTTGATGACTCCTCTTGCTGAATAAGCTGCCCCTCAATTTCTTTTCCTTTCTGTGCCCTTGAGGATTCTTCAGGAGTTGTAGGGGTCTTGAGTTGGGCAAGACTCTGTGTTAAAGCCTGCATCTGTTCAGCAATTCCAAGGAGGGTTTGTTCCACGGTGTTGAGTCTTTGTTCATTGGTCTGGTCTGTGGGGTTACTCCCGGTGTTAGACATCTTAGCTCGGGATCTGGTAACAATAGGGCTCCTAACCGGCTTGGACGCTATCTTTCAAGTTTTTAAACTCGAATTTGCTAGACCTGGACATTTATCATTTATTAATATATATTTTTTTTAGAATAAATGAATTAATATACATATGCAAGAATGCAGATATGCTATCACACAGATGCAAATGGGGATATTGACCAATGATTTTTTTTTAAAAAAATTTGTATTAAAAGATAATGTTTAACATAACAAAAACTCTAATGGTTTAGAAACTGAATTAAAACTACTTTCTAATGGTTTCAAAGAACCTTGATTCCTAAGGACTAAACCTAAATCAACTAAACCAGTCTTCTTGTCTTAGTGGGGCAAACAATCTTGTCTTCCAGGGCTAGAATTTTCTTTTGAGCTGCCTTCAACTCAGCCTCTAAAATGAAATTCTGCTTCCAGCACTTTGCAGGCGATCCACCATTTCCCTCTCTCTTTCTTGGAAATCTCGGTGACATACTTCCAGGCGAGCCGAAACAGCTTCCATGTAAGCAATTGTTTCAGGGTCAGGTTCCGATGGTGCTGGTTGAAGGACATCGGGAGCTTCATATCGAATATCCTTATTCTTCTTCATTTGGCTAGCCACATACCACCTGGTTGCTCTATACTTCTTGTTTCCTTATTTTCTGGCTCGACTTCAAAAACCGGCTTCACCTCTCTATTTTCCCATATAGCTCGGATTTGATTTAGCTTGGATTCTTTAGCTGGTAGTATCTTGGTTGGATCCAAATAATCAGAGTGACTTGCTCCAAATTAGGCTTGACAGTAATATCTTGCAGCATACCATACTGTCTGATAACACTTGAGGGGTAATAACCAGTACAGCCGGTGAGTCCAATTAGGGGTACTGCCATGTATTCCTTGCAACTTAGGATGGCTGCAGGGATTTTGAACCAGCGAGCTTGCCACATCATGTCTTCAGGTGGCATGTCTTCAAGAATGGCAATTATATCCCATAAAGGATGATCATCTTCCATGTGGACCCTTTCAGCAAAGGATTGGATGAGATCATATTTCAGGCTGATGAGGGATCCATTAGCCAAGTCTTTTCCGTAGTGCTTAATGTGGCTAGCAAACCAAACCATTAGTAAGTGCATGCTTGCTTTGAACTTGCCTTGTCCTTTAGACTTGATGTGATTCAGACTACGGACTTGTTCGGCTAGAAGAGCGGGAACATAGGATTTGCCAGCTAAATATTGAGAAACCAGCTCTATGACCCGGAAGTGGATGAAAATTGCCATTAGGGAAGAGAATGGTTGCAAAAGCAGCTACTATGAAGGCATTAACCCGGTTTTCTTCCCAAACTTCAAGTGGTATACTGAAAGTGGATCGGTTGCTTTTAAAATATTCAGGAGTCCAAACCAGTCCATCAGTGTGGTTAGCGGATGCAATATTCATTACAATTTGATAGCTTCAATAATTGGTCCCCTCTTGATCCCCAAAAACTCTGATATAACACGGACCGGGCTATGCTTGAAATTTGGAATATAGATTCCTTCAGAGGTAGGAGGTGCTTGGAGTAGCCTAGTATATTCCTCAATGGTTGGGCTAAGTACATGCTGACCCAAACGGAAGACAGCTTCTTCAGGTTCCCATAGATGAGTAAGGGCCCGGAACATGGTGAATGGAACATGGATCTTTGGTAGGCTGAGGATTGGGCCTAACCTATCTTCAATGAATGACCTTTGGACTGGAGTAAAACTGACAAACCATCGGTCCAGTAGGAGCATTGGATCCTTGAAAGGTTCCACTCGATTTTCTCTAATAAGGCGAGCCCACAAGCTATCGCTACTGTCGGTTGAAGACATCATTTTCTGAAATTTTTAAAAGGTATAAGCTAATATTTACAAAATTTTTTAATTTTTTGACAGCTTTTATTATTTTTTTTTAGAATTTTCTTTAAGTATTTTTTTTTATTTACATATGTACATTTATTTTTTAACTTCATTTTTTAGAAAAAGTTGGTCAAATCCCATGCTAATGAATGCATGATTTGGTAGGGTTCTATAGGTTCCCCGATTTAGTGATACTAAACCGGAGTGGGAGGACATTTCTTGATCTAGAGGGTGGAAAGCCACAGCCCCCGGACCTTACTTCGTCCTCCTCGCTTAGGCTCTTAAGACGGCCCTGGTACGACCGTATCTAGCACACATTTATGCTAATGCAAATGCAAATGCAAACTAAGAAATCAAACTTTTGTTTTCTTTTTTTTCATATTTTGCAAGGTTAGTATATATTTACAAAACAAATATTCAAATAATATACAAAGAATCATATTATAATTCAAAAAATTGAGCAAGGATAAATTTAAAATTTAAATTCCTAAGTGGCTAGCCCTCTTTTTTTTTAAAAAAAAATTTAGTCCCCAGTGGAGTCGCCAAGCTGTCGAGCCTGGATTTTTTCCACTCATCTTATCTGGTTCATTTCTCTAACCCGATTCACATTAAACCCGAACCCATTTAACATGAATCCTCGACTAGGGGTTAAAAGAAATTTTTAAAAAATTTTAGAGTCGCCACCCGATATAAATCGGGAAAAAATAAAAAGCTAGGATCAATGGGTCGGTTGATCCTAACTTAGCTACTAGTCTGCGAAAATTTGATTTAAAAAAATCAACTTTTAAAACCAGATATCATGGATTCGGGGGCTAACCTATTAAAACCAAATGGTTACCACTTTTGGAATTTTAAATTTGTAATTTATCCTTTTCATGCTCAAAAATTCAAATTATATTTTACATAACAAATATTTGCAAGTCAAATTATTCATTTTATTTTTTATTTTTTTTTTTATTCATTTTTACTTTATAACAACAAACATATCTCTCTTTTTTTTTTTAAAACAAAACTTTTTTTTTTTTTTATGTCGCCCCGCAGGTGCCTACGTACTCGCTAATCGAGATCAGACAAAACGTAGTTCTTTTAAAAAAATTTAATTTGTTGATCAATTTTAATTTTTGAACTATTTTCACTTTAAATTCATTAAGTTTTCAAATTTTTATAAAAAAATTATTTTTGACGATCCTATGATCTAATCAATTGTTTTTTTTTATTTTATGAAAATACAATTTTTCTAAGCCCAAAAATCATTTTTTTTTAGAAATTTTGTTCTTTGGAAAATCCAATTTTATTATTTTTATTTATTTTTATATAATTTTTTATTATTTTTTTTTAAAAAAATCATCACACATTCACAATATATTCAGAATAATTTACAATATATTAAAAATATTTTTCATGCATTAAATATGTATTCCTAAGGCAATTTGTGTATAAATACACATTAAAAATATTCAAAAAAATCAAAAATATCAAAAAAATAAATTTATATAAAAAATAAATATTTTGATTTTTCTGGATTTTTCTGTTTTTTCTGAATTTTTTATGAATTTTTATAAATTTTTTGCTATTTTTTATCATTTTCAGAAATTAATTATATAATAAAAATATAATAAAATAATGCGGATTAACCTGGACCGTCGGATGAAGCGGACGAGATCTGGAGCGTTGATCTCGCTGACCGATCTGGATCGTCTGATCGCTTGTTGACTCGATCTGAGCCGTCTGATCGCTTGATGAAATCTGGGCCGTCTGATCGCTTGATAAATCTGGGCCGTCTGATCACTTGATGAAATCTGAGCCGCTGATCTGTTTGATGAAATCTGGGCCGTCTGATCTGCTTGATCAAATCTGAGCCGCTGATCTGCTTGATTGAATCTGGGCCGTCTGATCTGCTTGATTGAATCTGGACCGTCCGATCAGAGTTGACCGTTGACCGATGACCGACGACCGTTGACCGATGACCGACCGGGTTGGGTTCGGATTTTCGGGTCGGATCTCGGAGCTCCGGCGGGTGAAGAAGACGATGACGCGACTTTTCGGGGCGGATTCCGGCGGCTCCGGTGGTCCTCGGTGGCTGGAAGTTTGTCGGCCCGACTCCTGCTGCGACGGCGCGTCCTTTGGTGGTGGTGGCGTTCACTCAGAACGGCGGCAAGCGGCGGTTCCGGTGGTGGTTGTACGGCGGCGTTTGAAGAACAAAAAAAAAAAAATTTTCAGAGAGAAATCCGATCAATTCGAACAAATCTAAGCACACTAAATCATCCAAATAAAGTTTCTAACATTGTTACAACACTCAATTTGGATTAAACTGATCTAATCAATTCGAATTTGAAAAATTCGAATTCTATACCCTAATTTCAAGAATTTCGAATTGGCTTTGCTATGTATGTGTTCTTCTGAAATTGACTTGTGCCTTTTGTTCCTAGGACTCCTATTTATAGGTTGCAAGCTCAATTTTCAGTTTCGAACAGTTTCGAAAATGAATGATTTTTGCCCTTTGATTTTTCCACGAATTTAATTAGAAAATCCATGATTAAATTGTTTGAAACTGATGAATTGATGATTGTTTTCATATTCCATGCCAGATTCATCCACTCAATTTTTGTAACTCCTCATTCATGTGCAATTGAATACTTTATACATTGAATTTTGTAACTTTTGGTTGTTTTTTGCACTAATTTTGTAATCACTTTGTAACCACTTTGCAATCCATCATCAATGATTTTTTGTCAGTTAAAAACTGATGCAAAGTAAGGCAAGAGTCACATTTGAGGAAAATGAAAAGACAAAAAAAAAAAAAGGCAAAAATTTGCCTTTGCTAGGGTTTGAACCTGTGTCCTTGAGCTTGAGTGTGTGTTTGGGTCCATATGTTTAACCAACAGGCCATTTGGCCTGTGCCTTGATCACTTAGCCAATTTCATCAATACTTAAGGCTTTTGGAAAATGAATTTAATTAAATTTTAAGCCTTAATTAATTTGGGCAAAAATTGGGTGTCTACACCCCCTATCGGCTACCCACTTAACCAAAAGAATCGCTATTGCATCATAGCATACCATTGCATCATGGTAAAGTCATTGCATCATGACTTGGTTAAGCGCCTAGCTAACATGTCATTGCATCATGACAGGTTTGCTGCTCCTCGACCAGATTAAACAGCGTAATAGACATCCAATTCATCCAAATATTAAATCGAATCAATTTAGGTCAAATTAGAAATGTCTAGTCCTAGCAAACATCAAACAAGTTATTGCGTATCTGAACCCGTTAATATAGAACTAGGATCTCTCGGTGATAAACTAACCGAAGAATCCTTAACTGTAATGGAAATATCACAATAATCAATGAATTAACAAGTATGGATTTCATTAACACAAATATATACATATTAAATCCATATCACAATTAATCAAGGAAATTCAAATAATTGAATATACATTCACGAATAGGCATTTAAACGTCCTAATATATCCCAAATTGCTTACCAAATACTCAAATACTCAAATAGCAACTTTGGAAACTTTTTAGAAAAAGCTCTCAAAATTCAAAAACTCAGGGAATACGCCGGCACTCAACGCCGGTGTTAAATGTTCTGAAAATGTACACTGCCAACACTGGCAGCGTTCAAAGCGTACGCCGTCAGCCTTTGTAACCTACGCCGGCGGCCTTTGGCCGGCGTAGAATCCAAAACCAAAGTTTTCGAAAATGTCCAGAGAGGTTTAAGCCGGCCGCTTACTCATATAAGCTGGCGGCTTTGACATATACGCCGGCGGCCTTAATTTCCATTGCCAGCGTTCAACATGACAGAATGAACGCCGGCTGACTTTGCCAGCGAAAGCCGGTGGCTTTCAGCCAGCCTTAAAAATTCTGAATCCAACGCTGCCTCTAAGCCGGCGGTGTTGAATTCCCAGGTTGCCGGCGTACGTTTTAAAAACAGGTTTAAACGAAAATTCAAATCCCCTATTTTTCAACTTTGCAAACTTACATTTTAATACACTTTAAAACTTTCCTCAACTACACTTCCACTTCATATACTCACTCCAACATGCACTACTCAATTCTAGCAACTCAAAGCATGAATTCAATACAATTAAACACTTCAATTTCTACTTCCATCAATTCTAAATTATCCCACACAAATCCTCTTAACAACTTCCCAACTCTTCATAATCATACAACAATACATGCATACTCTCCCACACTCATATAGCACCTTCTCAACTCATCCCATGCATGAACAAATATTTGATCAACATTAAGCTCAATTCATCCAATAATCCATACATCTATTTAAGAAGGAAATAAAACAACATAACAACCTAAACTAAATAAATTCAAATACACATATATATACCTTGTCTTGAGAATAACTTTGATTTTCAACTTGATATAACCCTAACTTGAGCTTGGAAATGGAGATGGAAATGGAGGAAGAAGAAGAAGAGAAAAGAAGAAAGAAAAGGAAAATTCGGATAAAATTTTGAGCTGCCTCAAAAAGTAATCAAATTAGCTTAATTTTGACTTTTACACTTCCAAATTTACCCCTTAATGCATATATTAACTTTAGGTTGCATTTCACTTTAATTTGGACTCCATTTAGCTTACATTTAGGGCATAAATGCTACTTAATTACCAAGAACTCTATCAATTAATCTTTAACAAAATTGGAGTTGATTTAATAATCTAACCTAATTTAACATCTTAATGTGCACAAGACAACATTAATAATTTCATTACTCACACATTAATGCATATAGAACAAAATATTAATATTAACATATACACATACAAAATCTTATATCTTAGACTACTAACAACACAAACATACTCATTCAATTCAACTCCTTAAAATAAATTAATAAACACATGAGATTTGATTAAAATATAAATCTAGGTCATTTCAGAAATGGCATGTGAGTATTCTCATCACCTAAACAAAAGAAATACTCAAAATGAGTATTTTGTAGAGGTTCTACTTAAACTTTCTAGTTCTATCTATTATTTGCATCAAAATTGATATTAGAAGAAATTTCAAATTAAAAAGGACTATAACTTGCTCATTTTAATTCGGAATTTCGCATATTAGTAGTCATTTCTACCTACTCAAAAAGATCTATCTATTTCTAAGGTTATTTTTAACATTTAAGGCCATTTATGTTTTGAAAAGAATCGGTACAGACCTGACCTATAATTTCCAACCCTTAAATTTGCATTTTCCAAAGTTTTACTCCACTTAGACACTTTATAACAAACATGTGAACATTTCTACTTTTGAAAATCATTTAGTTTTGATAATAACTCATATTATATACATGGACCTAGTGATGTTGTTCCAAAATAAAACATCGTAAAACAATCTTTTGTAGAAAGTAGTGATGTTGGGTTTTATGAAAGATCATTTTCCTGACTTATAATAAAATTTTCTACTTTGTAAAAATGTAACTAAAAATCATAATTCAATATATACATATATATTTTGAAATTTCAAAGGTCTTATGTTTGTTCAAAATTTTTATGTAACAATTTATTCTATGAGATAAGGTTTTATTTATTTGTGACATGAAATTCTAAGTGTATTCTTTCTTGAAATTTTCTTAAATTTGGCTCTTAAACAAAATTTTAATTCTTAGATTTTCCAAATGTAAAACTTAATTAAAGAAAATTGTTTATTTTAAGTCCATGCTTATTTCATTTTCATATTAAACTTCTTTTAACTAATTATTTTCCAAAGTATGATTCTTTATGTGTTTGTGAAGAAAAATCATGAAGTGGTATCATATTTAACATTTCTTAAGTTTTGGCATGAGAGAAAATTTATGTAAATTACGTACTCTAATTTCTTATTTTTAATAAGAAAGTTTGTTTATGTATTGTAAAGAAGATTTTTAAAATATCTTACATAACAAAGAATTATCGACATTTATATTGAGAAGTTTATTTTGAAAAAAAACATATACTTGGGTGCTTCCTTTTAAATTCTTGACAAAAAGATCTCCTAAGTACCGAAAATAAGATTTTTGTAAAATATTTGCATCACTAAAAATTAATGATATTTAAATTTTTGGAAAACCTTTTCAAAACAAAGAATTATTAACATTGCACTTTAAACATTTTTAAAGAAAGTGTGGTTGGTCAACTATTCTTATCCTTGAGGAAAAATTTCCTAAGAGTTGAAAATATAACTCTCTTGAAAGATTAGTCTCATTTTATGAGATAAGTCTCAATTAAGACAACAACATCGCTTCATGGCCATGCATGCGTATGGATCTAGTAATTATACTAGGATATAACTTGTTGGCATAAGCTTATGTAGAAATAAATGATAGAAAATCAAATAAGCAATTATAGAGAAAATAAAGATGTGGAAATCTTAGCTTTATTATCTAGACTTCCTGAAACTTAAAAATGGACAAGTTCCACGAAAATAAGAAAAGCAAAATCAAAGAAAATCATTGAAGTCTTAGATTTATTTCAAGGCTTCCCTAGACTCAGAAATGGATTAGTTTCATATATTATAAACCCTCAAATTTTTGGAATCGGTTTAGCATAAAACCCTAAACCGGAAGTCAAACGGAACCCTAAAGGTCAACAAAGTCCTAGTTTACCGTAACCGATTAAGTCCGGCATTACCGTTTTCTTTGGCCCTGGAAAATAGTTCGTAATAACTATAGGTTATATAAAAACATCAGTTTTGTGGATTTCGGGTGTCCTTTGAACCCGATCAGACACAATTCTCGAAAAGCGTGTCCGAGACCTTGGAATAGGAAAAATATTCCGAATACACCGTTAGACTAGTAATAATATAAGTTTTCCAAAAATATCAGTTTTGTGATTTTTCGGTAAGTAAAAATAACAGATATTGCATATATATGCGTATTTTCTTACTACCGGTACTTTATTAGTCATATCTATCTTACATTACACTATTCATTACTATTCTACACTATTCTTTTATCTCTACTTTTTCTTACACCTATTCTTACATACTCCATAACCTATAATCCTTACTTTTTACCTTTCCCATAACTTTATTTCACATCTACTTTATATATTACATCTTTTATTTAATAAAAATCAAAAAAATAAAATCACACTCCCTCACAACACTCAATGGCTGGCGCCCCCTCCCCCATATGCCTCTCAATTTTGTTTCACTTTTTATTTATTTTAATCACACAAAATTCACTCCACATTTTCCTATAAATACCCCCTTCCTCTTTCACTTCTTTCACACATTCACTACCACAAATTTCTTACCAAAACTCTCTCAATTTCTCCTTTTAAAACTCTCTCAAAATACCATCCCAAAACTCTCTCAAAACAATTCCACATATAACTTCTACCAACAACTAAAACCCATAACCACATACTACTATCAAAACCTTCTTTAGGTAACTACCTTCTTTTATTTTCTTCTTCTTCATGTCATAAACTTTACATAACCATAGTGTAAGTTTACAAAGACTACAAGTTATGGAAGCTACATTATGTTCATGTATTGTTCTTGTTCATGAAAATCTATTTATGTTATTATTATCGTTAATATATCTAAGTATTATTATCTACATATATATGTACATATTCTTTAGAGCATAAGCTCACTTGCAATTTATTTATCTCATGCAAAGCAATTTATTTATTTATTCCTTGTTAAATTAAGACTAGTCTCTAGTCTTAGACTTGTCCTCATCAAGTCAAAACAAGTTTTCTTTCTTTCATTTTATTTTATTTTGGGACTAGTCTACTTCTTAGTCCCGGGAGCCTTGAAAAAGCTAAGACTCCAATACTTGACTTTATTACTTATGTTATTTTGCTTACTATTATTCTCATAATTCATGTTCATTTAAATTGTTGTCCAAATTTTCAAGTTCTAGAAATAGTTGACAAAAAGAGATTTTGATATATGGTTTAAAAAACAAAAATAAAGTCATCTCTTTTTCAAGTTACAAAAAAAACTCACTATAATTTTGGAAACTACTTTTACTATAAAAAGTTCTTAAGTCACATATTGTTCCACATTGTTTTTATAAAAGAAAACAAATTTTTATGCATGGATGATTTCCATGAAAAACATAAAAAGATGAGAATTGTTCAATATAAAGATTTTTGCAAATAAATAGACAAAGGAATTTGTACAAGAAAAATGAATAGGGATAATAGTGTATTTTCTAAAAACTCTAAAATAGTATTAGTGTAGAAAACTTAGAAAGAAGAAAAATTTACTTGGATATATATACATAAGCCAACATAAAACTTTTTGTAAAATAAAAAGAAACAAAATAGTCATTTCAAGGAGTTTACAAACATGAAATTCTTATAAACTCTATTTTCCTAAAAACAACTCCAACACCGACATAGTTTTACTTAAGTAAAATAAATGGACAACAAAACACTTGAGCATGAATGAGTATGAGCTAAGTAATCATAAAAGAAAAATTTTCAACTATATAGATAATTAAGTAATTATCAACAAATTTTGATTTCTTGAACCAAAGTTGTTTTGTGTTGGAAAATCCGTAACGAATTTTGTCGCCACTGTTTCGGAGCCTATATGGCTTTGTTTGATGAAAATAATTTTGGAAATGGGTAGATCTTTTCGAGTAGGTAGAAATCGGTATATTATATGCACAATTCGAGTTAAAATGACCAAGTTATGGCTATTTTAAGTTGGAACATTGCTTTATACGAACTTTAACATTCTTTTGACATTGTTTTATCAAAATTCAAAAAAATCATCAAAGAATACTCATTGTGGGTATTTTCTTTGGCTAGGTGACCCCGAGGAAGGATTCCTTTATCTCGAAGATTATTACGATTAAGTGGAGTGTGTGAACAACTCATCCGCTTAGAGGAATAGTCGACATGGCATCGTGAGTTTATTTCCATTAAATGCTATACTTGTTATGCTTGTAAATTAGTTGCATTAGAATTAGGAAAAGATAAATCGATATGTATGTAAAATAATTCTTTGAAAGAATTTTAAGAATATCGGAGCCGGAATTATTTTAAATGTTTGTTTTAGTATAACATTTGATTTGTATGAAATTCCTTGATCGCCTTAAATTCAAAAATAATTATGCTATGACATTACAAATAAATGAATTCATACATACCACGAAGTGAGTCACATTGCATTTTGGGTTATTATCCTTGGGTGAGAAGGATAGTAAGCTCATGTCGAAAGCAACACTTAGCGGGAGATCCGAAAGCGATTGCTTGGCGGCTTAAAGAGAAATGCTTGGCGGAAGATCCGAAAGCAAGGTCAAATCAAGTAGATTCGGAATGCTTGACGATGAGTGCTCGTAAGCATAAAACTTTTCAACTAAAACTACTTGTTTTGAGGTTAAATATCATCAAACCCCGAATGGAGGGCGCAAATCCATTCAACATATAGTTTCCGGAAAACTATATGCTTGTGTTGCTCACGTGTATGTTGCATTACATTTGATTGTTTAATCAACTTGTTTGAAATCTTGTTACAACAAGTTATTTATGGAAATAGTTCTCACTATGCCTGTCAGCTCATACCCCCATAGATATCTTTTGTAGTTTCCCTATTTATGGTTAAGGCCACGATGACCCTGCAGGCAGGTAAATTTTTTTTTTTTTGGTAATAGAAATTTAGAGAAAGTGTAGCATTAGTATTGATGTACAAATATTCATGTAATAGATTAGTGGTCAAGGGGAAATGTCCCTAAGTTTGTAAAACCATTTATATGAATGAATGATTATTATGAATCCTCTTTTCTTAATGTGTTATTTATATCTTCTTAAACTTCATAATTCCATATATGGTTCTCTAAAGTTGTGAAAGCACGCCTTACACTTAATATAAAAGCTTTTGGGATTGGCTAAGATTGTCACACTTAAGCTTTAATATTGAGTGTGGCGGATTGTCACGTTTAGGGTACCCGTTGGGGCGTGACATATATAAAATAAGAAAAGCAAGAAAATAATTGTGGGAGTCTTAGATTAACTTTTAAGACTCCCCAGGACTTAAATTATGAACAAGTTCCCTTTGTTTTGACTTAATTTAGGACAAGGGTAAGACTAGAAATTAACTAGTCTTATTTACTAGCAAGAAATAAATAAGAGCATGAAATAATAAGGAGTTTGATTAGTGAGCATTAGGCTCTAAATAGATATATATATATATATATTTACATAATAACATAATAGAAGTTAAGTTAGAAACATGAACATAATATAACAAGAACACATTATGAAGATGAACAATACATGAACAACATGTTGCTTCATGATTCCATTTCCTAGCATTAGCATTATGGGGATTTATATAGAATCAAAACACATACATTATTCATGTTATGTTACATAAACAAATGATAGGTTTAGGGGTTTTACTTAAGGTTGAGGGAGGATTGAAGATGGAAGAAACAAATGGACGCTATGTTTAGTTTTATTAAAGAGAAATAGTTAGAAGAGAGTATTTGAAAGAAAATTGTTAGAAAGAAAAGTTTCGAAGAGATTTTGATAGAGTTTTTGTATGTAAAATGAGATGTGTGAAATAAATGGAGGGAGATGTGGTATTTATAAAGAAATATGGAGGGAAAATAGATGTAATAAAATAAATTGAAAAAGAAAAATAAAATTGAGGGGGAGAGAGAGGATAGCTGACGTCCTTAAGAGAGGGAGAGAGAGTAAATGAAAAAAAAAAAATTGATAAGGAAAAGTAATAAAGTGTAAGAGAAGTTATATAAAAAGTTGTATTGGAAATAAAAATTGTAATAGATAGATGTGTAAGTTGTAAGAATATGTAGTAAGAAAAAGTAGAGATAGAAGAATAGTAATGAGTAGTAGTGAATAGTAGACTAAACAGACAAAGTACCGGTAGTAAAAAAAATATGCGTAAACGAGCTATATCTAATATATTTAGAAGTCGAAAAATTCTATAACTGATATTTTATGATTCCTCATTTCATTACAAGTCTAGATTGATTTTTGGAATGCTTTCATTGTTTTGCTTGTCGGAACCCTATTTTCAAAAATTGATCCCATTTGGGTTCAAAAGAGATGAATTTTCATCAAATATGATCTTTGTAGGTTATAAGACATTATTTCAAACTATAATCTATGGTAACTCAATTCTATAGTTCTAGGGTTTTGAGCATGGAATTGTCATATCTAAACACTTATCTTAAGGTGAACTTAGGTTGATTCTTTAGGATCTAGTTTCAATTCCAGCTTCACGATTTATTTGTAAGGTTACAAAATCTAGGGGTTTATGTTATAAATATATTTTAGGTTCAAGATTAAGTTTACTCTATTTTTATGATTTATTTAATATTTTACGGTTCTCGAGATTGTCTAATAAGGTCCAGGGCTTTTAATGTTAGATGTTGACTCGGTTTGACTTATGATATTAATTTTAGATTTGACTTTAAGATTCACAGAGGAATTTAGGGTTTTATAATTTTGAGGTTATCTTGATTTGCATGTTAAGTAGTGTCTTGTTTAACTAGTCGAATTTTGACTTAAAAAGTATTTCGTATTTATTTGGTTATTGAACATTATTTAGACATACTATCATGATTTGCATGTTAGAGGTAGATAAATGAATTACTTTGGTTAGGATTTGAGTCAAACGATTATTGGATTTTGGTTTTTGTTTTTGAAGGTGCTTTTTTCTTAAAATTATGAGATTTCATATTTGATCTTGTTTTACAGTTCAGTTTTAACTTGGGTTGATTTTTAGGGTTTAGATTTTAGTATTAGCTCTAAGATTATTTTCTAAGAGTTCCGAAAAATTCAAGGTTTACAACCCTGCTTGGTATAAGGTTGTCGTTCCTTGAATTGGATTCAATAGCACAAGCATAAGCAACACTCAATTATAAAGGCCGTCTTTAAGTTTTAATCCATTTTAAAATGCCTATCCTGACAATCATCATGCAAGTTACTACGTACCTGATGAGTCAAAATCCAAATAAAGCCAGAAGGTAGATTGGAAGCCAATTTAGAAGACAGATTGAAGACAAACATCTATTAAGCATTTATTTCAAAAACCTTATTTGATCAAACACTAAGTAGGAACCTCGCCATGGCTGTGAATATCGCCCTATCAAGATACAGACAATTCTCCATTGTCTGTCAAATTATTTCTTGTCTCTTTTTTTATAGTCATTTATTACAAAAGCATTATCATATCATTCATATTCAAAAATACTTATTTCCTAAGTAAACACACATTTAAAACAATATATTCCTCATATAGTCCTTGGTTTATCCTCCCATATTACGCTAAGCCAATTTTAAGTTAAACCTATTTTATCTTAATCTTAACCAAGTTGATTAAGCTTAATCAATCGAATTTAATTCATCAAGTCCATTTAGTAAGTTGAACTTAGGTTTATCAGTTGAGTTTATTTTATACTTAATTACATACACTTGACTAGTAAACACGAGTTTTCAACTTTGTTTGGATATGTAGCAATTGGAAACAAATAAAATTTAGGCCTTGATAATTTTACAATTTCCAAAAAACTTAAAACATAAAAGTTGTAGAGCTCTTTTTAAGCCTCTCGTAACATTTTTAATCACCTCAATGTGAGTTCAATGAAAAAGTTATGGTTAAATTACAAAATAGTGTTGTTGCTACCTGAGGCCAGTAAAGCTCTTGTATGCCCGTAGAAATGAAAAATGTCACAACCAAAGGCCTATAAGGGCCTTTGCACGCCCTGTAAACTCCTAAAATTTTGGTTAAATTTCAGTTTAATCTTAGAATTAAAAGTAACCGGAACCCTAAATGTCAACAAAAGTCTAGTACAAATCCTAGAATTTAGATCCAACATTTCCGTATTCTTTAACCTTAGAAAACGAAGTAAGTTAATTAGTGATAATAGTTCGTAATAACTTGAGGAAACATAAAAATACCAGATTCGCGAATTTCGAGTATCATTCGGACTCAATCGAAATCAGTTCTCGAAAAGCGTGTCCTGAAACCCAAATAATAAAAATATTCCGATAACACTGTTGGAACGATTTAATACAAGGATTTCAAAAATATCAGTTTTGTATTTTTCGGTAACTAAAAATAACATATATCGCAATTATACGCGTATTTTCTTACTAACGGTATTTTACTAGTCACATCTACTTTACATTACACTATTCATTACTAGTCTACACTATTCTTTTATCTCTACTTTTTTCTAACACCTACTCTTACAATACTATAACCTATTATCTTTACTTTTTACCTTCCCTATAACTTTATATCATATCTATCTTATATATTATTACTTTTAATACACAAAATTACAAAAATCAAATCTCTCTTCCCCTTCACCCTACATGGCCGGCGCATCTCATCTCTCTCTCCCTCTTATTTATTTTCAATTTTTTTTAATTAAATCACTCAAAAATCACTCCCATTTCCTAAATATCCCATTCCTCTTTCACTTCATTCACACGTCTTCTACTCACAAATTTCACTCCCAAAATCTCTCCAATTCCCCTCTCAATTACTATCCCAAAACTCTCTAAAATTCTCTCCACAAAACCTACTTCTTCTTCTTCTACAAACACTTTAGGTAAAAATTGTCTTTAAATTTCTCTTACTATGTCATGTAACTTTACATAACCATAGTGTGAGTTTCCTAAACTTAATGTTATGGAAGCTACATAATGTTCATGTATTGTTCTTGTTTATGAAAATATATTCATGTATTTCTATATTGTTATTTTACTTTTGCTCATATTATTATTGATTTTATGTTAATCTCTTATATATATGTACTAGATATAATTATGTACTTATATATAATCTTTAGAGCATATAAGCTCATTGTTATTTATTTATTTCCAAGTAATGCAATTTATTTATTTATTTCATGTTATCTTAAGACTAGTCTCTAGTCTTAGACTTGTCCTCATCAAGTCAAAATAACATTTGCTTCCTTTTTCTTATTTCTTTTAGGACTAGTCCATTCTTAGTCTCGAGATACCTTGAAGAAACTAATGTTTCCAATACTTGTATATTTCGTTACTTGCTTATTTGATTGATTATTATGTCTTTCTTATGTTTCATAATTTTATAATTTCATATTCATGATCATGCACGAACATATTGATTTTGTCTCAACAAGATAAAAAAGGAAAAGTTTTATTAAAATAGAAGTTCTTCTCTAAAATAAATGTTTTTATGAAGGAAGTAATTTTTTTCATAAAAACTTATGAATTTATCTTAACAAATCTTTTTTAGAAATCTAGAGGAGTTCATTGATAAATTTTAAGAACATAGGATTATTTTTTTCAATACATACATACACTTTACAAATCATAAAATAGAAATGAATTCTTGATTAAACAAAAGTTTTACTAAACTTTACTTTTCATCAATACTTTAAATTTCAAATAGACTAGTTTGACAAACACCAAGAAATTTCCTTTAGAATGATCTTCAGAAATAAGATTAATGAACAACTTAGGAAATCATATCTAAATATATAATTATTACTACTTCCAAAAAAAAGTATTAGAAACTAAGCTATAAAAAATAGAAAATGAAAATCATTCTTTTGAAATTTAAAAAGACTAAGGAAATGGAATTAAGGAAAAGAAAATACTCATTCAAAATAAATTGAGAAAGTTTCTAGCTAAGAAGAAATTTTCAAAAGTTTTACTTTTCCAAAGTTTTTAGAAGACTTTACTTTTACCAAAAATTATAGTCGAAACAACTTATTAATTTCATGCATTTAACATGAGCAAATGAATATATACATATATATTTCAAAGGTCTTACAAACTATTATAATATCTATCTCTTTGATTCAAGTTTTTTATAAAAAGAAGAAAGTAAGTTTTGTAAAATTCGTGGTGAATCTGATCACCACTATTTCAGAGCTCAAACAACTTAGTTCAATGAAAATAGTTTTAGAATTGGATAGATCTTTTCGAATAAGTAGAAAATGGTATATTATATGCGCAATTTCAATTTAAAACCAAGTTATGGCCGTAATTGGCCGGAATACCTAACCCTAAATGAAGGACATAATTCGTTCAACATATGATTCTCGGAAAGTCATATGTCTTGTATGCTCATGTGTTTGTTGCATCCCATTTGCTTACCTAATAAACTTGGTTGATATTTTACTTCAAGTATGAATTTTTGGGATTTACTCACTAAGCCCGTAAGTTTATGCCCCTATAGATATTTGCATTCTCAGAACACTGTTTTTGTACCCGAGGTCTCCTCATATCCGCATAAGTTTTCTTTTGGAGCTTTTGAAGGAAATCTACTTGAAATTATATTAGAATTCCTTTGAAATCTTGATGTAGTATGAAATTATTGTATAGACTATTAGTTATTTCGATCTTTGGGATTTAGCGGAGGTATCCCTAAGAATCATGTAATAGACCTTTGATTATGAATATTATGATCTATTTTATTTTTGGATCCTTATATGTTCATTTTTACTTGCTCAAAACACACTTCCCAAAAGCGTCTCCTACTACTGTGCTAGACACCTTATATGTAATACTAAGACTTTCGCGTGACTAAAGTGGTCATTCTTTAGTCTTGATATTATATGTGATGGGCTGCCGCGTTTAGGGTACCTTTGGGGCGTGACACGCCCATACGCCATGAAAATGTCTCAATCCAAGCCCTATAAGGGCCGTTGCACGCCCATACAAGATAGATTACAAGGGATTACAAATTCCTTTGTTTTATCAAATTTTTATACATCCTACATCAATTAAAACACTATAAAAGCAATATACAACTCATTATACTCTTTAACAAGAAAAAATGCACATGAACTCCTCATCCCCAACATCATACAACTTCTATAACTTCACATCCAACATTTGAACATTTCATAAACTTCATCAATTCATTCATCTACCGATTTTTATAAACCCCACTTATATCTATTCTAATACATCATATACAAGCATACACAACCATCAAAATAAAGAAAATAATAAAATTACATGTTTGGTTAATTTAACTAACTTGATCTTCTCTATTACTTCTCCTTTCCATTTGATGAATCTTCTATATGCATATATTCTATCTTCTATCTTCTTTGCTAAGATGGATTTCTTATAAGATCTCTTTGAAGTTGAGATTTTGGGTTAAAGTTGACAAAGAAAGGAGAATGAAGATGGAGAAGAAGAAGAACAAGAAGAAAGAAAAAGAAAGAAAAGGGTAGAAAAATGAAAAGAAAAGTAAAAAGGAAAAGGATTAAAATAAAAAGATATTTAAAGAAAATTATTGGGTATGGGTTTTGATTTCAGCTTTTCAGACAATTATCTTAAGTTCTAAAAGTAATTAGAAAATAGTTTGAGAATCTATATAATAGTGGTTTATGCCTTGATTTGCAAATCTATTTTAAGAATCCAATTTGTAGAAAATTGACATTTACTTTGGGTTTGGCTTCAAATTTGATATTTTTAAATAAGTAGTTAATTTAAAAAATTATAGGGATTTAAAAAAAATGAAAATTAACTAAGATTCAAGGGTTTAGGAGTTTGCAAAACATTAAAAATGTTTGTTTTAAAATTTAGGAATTTAAATTTGAAGAAAAAGGAGTTTCAATGAAGAATTTGAAGTGATTGAAAAGTTTGATTCGTAAAGAAAAGTCATTGAGATAAACGGATGACTTTCAAGAATATTTTAAATCTCAAATTTCAATTTAATCTATGTACTTATTTTTATGCGAAATTATCTGATCATACCTCATTATTCATTTTACTTGAACTATTTAAACTATCTAATTCCAATTTCTAACTTAGGTAAAGATTTGAGATATTTCTTTTAACATGTGTTCATAACTACAATCCATAATGTAGTAATTTTAACAAGATCACCAAAGAGGTATTTGGGTTCATGGACAAATAATGAAAAATTGAAGAAATCAATTACAGTGAATAGGTTTTTTAATGTTTCAAGAAAACATTAAGATGAGTCGAGGCATCACTTCCCTTTTTAACGATTAGGTACCACTTTACTAAGGAAACTTAACCTTCATTTTCTTAATTTCTCCATTGTACAAAAACAAGTTAAGCACTTCCTTACATCTAATCTTTCAAAATGTAGTTTTATAAGAGTTTTGAATGAGGAAAGGAATAAGTCTGGAAATAGGATTAAGAAATAGCAAATATACTTTCTTCCCTTCCTTTCTTGAGGCACTTGTTGCTTCTATGTAAGATGCAGCTCATCTGGTTGATGATCTAGATGATACTTCCATTGCTAATACCCTTAACTACTATAATATACACTTCATTTTTCATGCCCCCATGTTCATTTTAGACTAACATAGATTGTTTACGTGAATAGGTCTTTAGTGAAATCTTTATAGGAGGAGTAGTTTATTCTCACTTGCTAGTTTTAGAGAAGGATGGATATAATTTGATGAAACAAGGTTGGTTACAATCTTGTTTTGATGTGAAAATGTATTGCATAAATGCTCCACAACTTAGTTGAGTTAAATTTAATAAGCGAAACTTGTTTTTGAATGTTTAAGATTTAATATGCATATATATGTGTGTGTGTGTGTGTGTGTGTTTTTTGTTTGTATGAGTGTTGTTCTCTATAGATTGTACAGAAACAAATTGTCATGCATCAGTCTTGATCATGGCCTTGATCATGAACTTCATTGATGGCTCGATTGGTCCAATCGAAGTGTAAATCTAAGGAATGACAAGTAGAATAAAACAAGATGCACAAACTTGATCACAAGTCACGTTGAGGGCTTGACAAGTTTAATTCTAGAACGCGACAAGTTTGAATCTAAGGCTTGACAAGCATAAACCTGATTGAGGGGTAGATTGAGGCATGACAAGTTTGAGGTAGGACAAGTCTGGGGTATGACAGCTTAAAAAATAGCTATTATAGAATTTCAAATTCGACCATTGGAAGTTCTTTTAAGGGACAACAACTATGTTTTCAAATACGCTATATATAAAATGTTTTTAGGTGATTTTCAAGAGCGCAAAGAGAGTAGAGCTTAACTTGCATAGATTATGTAAAAATACTCTCTGTTTGTGCTTTTTTTTTTTTAAGTGAAGAGTATCATTCGTGAGATTAGTGAGCTAATATTGTAAGACATTATTTGCATGTTTTGTTTGAGTATTTTAGTGAAGTCCTACATGTGTGTAGGCAATTGGTAAAGTCCTCATGTGTTAAGGCACTTGTGTGAAGTCCTACGTATGCGTAGGCAATTGGTAAAGTTCTTTTGATGAGGCATTTGTGAAGTTCTCGTATTGAGGTAATGTAAAATCCTATGTTGGTGAGGCATTATTGTGAAGTTCTCTTTGTGAGACATTTGTTTTGTGTTTGAATGAAGTGTGAAGTCCTCCTTAAGTGAGGCAAATTGTAGAGCATGGAGACTAGGAGGTGGGTCGAACTCCATGTTAAATCTGGTGCAATCTTCTCCTTCCCTTATCTCTTTATTATTGTTGTTGTAATTGTACGTAAAAGAATAAAAGAGATAATGCTTGGTTAAGTGAGCTTAAAATCGGTTGTAAAAACTCGCCTTGTAACTTCCACTTCCATATGTATGTGTAAATAAGCTTAAGCTCTTTAATTGTTTTATCCTTTATAATCAAGGGATGATTCATTGATCTCATGTGACATGTGTGGTTTATATTGCACCTAGAGCTTAAAAAATCCTCATCCTTACTCTTTTCCTCTTCCTGACTATCTCTATCCACCACCATTGCCCTACTTCCATCCTTTGGCACTTAGGCTTTTCTTTATACTTCTATCTTTTTGTTTGACCATTTACCTTCTTTTATTAGTTTTGTTATATGAAGTCCTTCGATAGCCCCCCTATTGTTTTATGTTATTGCTTGTTTTTTGCTATTGGACTGAAGTGAAGTCGTAGAGTTTTTTTTTTTAATCTTTTTTAAATATTTAGAGCAGAAATCGGAATTCTTATTATCCTGCAGTTAGATGCAAGGTTTGGTTCCTAATTGATGCTTCGGTATGATTTGTGGTGGTGATATAATGGTTAGTAATGATGCTTTTTAATGTGTAGTCTAAGTTGGGTTATAGTTGTTCTCTTTCTTTTTGTTTAAGTAGCCTTTTAATCTAATTGTTGAACATAGGCTCTTTATCATAATGTTAACATGACAAAACAATTTATCCTTGTTAAATTCATCTAACATAAGCCATTACAATGAAAAAGGCTTAAAAGTGCAAGCTTGCAATGCTATTTATTTTTGCTATATTTTTATTGAAGCAAGATCTAAAGTATATGCTACAAAATCCATAACAAATATGCCTATAGTATGTAAGGATACTCAATCTTAACAATTACATGTTAGAGCATGACCAATTATATTGTATAGTATATTTTTTAAAGAATGAAACTTATCATAAAAAATGATAATAAGGTCATTTGGTTCATCGTATAGTTAAATAATGCCTCTAGAAGTCCAAGTAAAGAGCTATGTAGGTAAATCTAATTAATTAGATGATCTAACATGAAGCTAATTTGGATCATTCCATTGACTCTTTTTGATGGTGAAGTAAGAAGGCCTAATTAACTAGCTTGGTCTAATCTATTTCTTATAATTTGTTGGTTTTTAGGTAAAAAGTTCACCATTTTTTTCTTTATAAGAGAATGCACAATTTTTCTAAAAAAGAAAAGGACATCTCTCTCTCTCCCTATATATATATATATATATATACCTAATGATCGAACATACTATTGCTATACATACTGGACGGGAACATTGGCCTATTTTTATAAAAGATCATATGGTAGGCCATAAATTGGGAGAGTTTGCACCTATTATGAAATCCGCTACACATGCAAAAAATGATAATAAATCCGTATTAATAATTACTAAAATGAATATAGATAATTATTGATCATTACTAAGAGGTGAATTTTATGAAAAAAAACATAAGAGGTACAGAACGTAAGGATGTTATTATTGTTTTATACATATTGTATTTTGATATTTTTATTAACTTCATTTTTATTATCTGTAAAGATTTCCTTATACTCGAGTCAATCATCTATCTTTGGTTCGCTTGGCATCCGACAGATAATAGATAGCAGATGCTTTTTTCAAACATTTTCTAACAAATTATTTGTCAAAATATATATAATAAAAATATATGGCAGTTGTCATGAAAACATTAATAGATAAACTATAAATAAATTTTAATTATAAACTAAATATATTTACACATAAAATTATATATAAATATAGATTCAGATATAAACGTGAGACATGTACCACTCCCCCACTCTCCCCCAGCCCCCCACCCCCCCCCCCCCCCAACCCAACACCAAAGCCCAAATATTAGTAAAGACCAAAGACTAGCCCCAAAAGCAAGACGGAAAAGGAAAACGTAGAAAAGAAGAATACTAGAAGAAAAGAAATAGAAAAGCGAAACCCACAAAACCTCCAGTGCTGAGAGCAGTGATCACCAGCGCTTCACTTCACAATTCACCGATCAAATGGTTTCCTCAAAATCCCTCTTGTCTCCTCTTTTCGCCTTCTTCCTCCTCTTACTCTACTCCACTCACGGTAATCTTTCTCAAAGCCCCACCCTCCACTCTCTCTCTCTCTCTCTCTCTATCTCTCTTTATTTGATTTATTTAAAACTTGTTGGCACTGTCTGCTTATTATTATACTAATTTTAAAAACTTAAACCAAGGATCAGCCGAGAACGTGTTACTAGAAGATGGATACACAGTGACCACGGTGATGGATGGTCACAAATTCAAAATCAACCCACACTCCCTGCTGCCCAAATTTGGATCCTCCGATTTGATCATACTTGACTCATCAGCTAGTGTCTTCTACACCCTATCCTTTCCCAATTCTCATGACCAAGGTCGGTAATTCTCTCTCACTAATATGCTTTCTCCTTTCAAAACGATACAGTGTCCACTCCTGTGCATGAACACGTACCATTTAATTAAGCAATTATTCCAGGCCAGACAAAAAAAAAAATATTTATTTGTTCATATGCTATCTAGTGTTTAAGGTTTACTTAACAACTTTTAATGGAAGTATTGATATCAGGTCAAAAAAGTGTATGATGAACCATTTTGCTTAGGGTTAATGTCGCAAATGGTAACTGAACAGTACCTAAATTTTTACTTAGAGAAGCTTTCCATGCACGCCGATTTTTACCTCCATCAAATTCGCCAACTTGTCGTCACTGGTTTTAACCAATATGATAGAGCAAGTTTTAGCGAATGCAAAAAATTCTTTTAAATTATTAAATTGATTAATTTTAAAGGTTAGTACTAAATTGATCAAAGTTAAATTACTATTTGTGATATTTACCTTTTTGCCTAAAGAATAAATTCAGCAAGTGCTCACACACTCAAAAACTGGATCTTGTTACATAATCAAGGGTGGTTTGTGTTTTGGGAAAATAGGAATTCACAATTCAGTGTAAAAAAAAAAAAAAAAAAAAAAAAGAAGGAAAGATATTGTTAATCTTCTTTGAGACGAGGAAATCTCCTGAAAATATAAAAAGAAAAATGAATTTTCATTGAATTTGATTATGCATCGAATGATACTTTTGTTTGTAGGTCAAGCTTTTACAATATTTCCAGTGACCGCCAATTTTCTAATTAATCCTATTGATTATATCCATTTATTAATTTGCCTATCTAATCTCCAGTGTCATTACACATTAGGTGATAAAATTCTATAAAGAACGGACTTATTTCAAAGAAGTAGTTAGCATTTTCTTCCCAGGTGCAGACTAATTGAATTTTGTTGGATAATGGATACTTGAAAGTGTGTACGTATGTAAAAATGTTCTATTATGAAACAATTGTTTTAAAGAGGAATTATTTTATTTTATTTTTGGTTTTTAGTTTCAGTATCAGATTCTTTTTATCAATTTAATAACAATAGTATATGCAATGCAAAAATTGCAGTACATAAGCCATGAACATTTCAAAAAATAGTTTTTCATGGTCACTTGGTAATAAAATCCATGTAGATATATGTGCCATTCAATTGATATCAACATTTTTTAAATCAATGATCAAAAATGTAATTTTTTAAAATAAGAAAGTTTTTCAATGCTAGAACATTAGGGAACTCTTATTTTATTTTATTTTTTCTTTTCTTTTCCTTTTTTTTTTGGGCTCAAATTTTTTCTTAATATTTCTAGGTCCAACATACAAATAAGAAAGTGTGCGCTAATGTATGTTATGACTGTTATTATATTTTTTTCTCCTAATCTGTCTTTAACTTTGATATGTTAATCTTGCATAGAGATTGTGGCGAGGAAAGTGGCTGGAGTGGGAGATGGTGTTGTGGGTTATGTTGATGGGGATCCCAGTACTGCCAGGTTCAGTAAGCCAAAGAACTTTGCTGTTGATCTCAAGGGGAATGTTTATGTTGCAGATAAGCTGAATCACGTCATTCGCAAAATTTCAAATTCAGGTTTTTAATTACTTCTATAGATTATAGAATCGGTGCTTCTGTTTAAGTAATTTTGTTCTGTTTGTTTTTGTAATTTGGTCGGCTGTCCATCTTACAAATACCAAGTAAAGTCTCTATTACAAACAAGTTTCAAAGATCTTTGAAAATGTTGTTTGGATTATATATAAAAGGATGTGTGATTAGGCATGCTCCAGAAATCACAATACAAATCAAAGTTTGATCTTCATATACAAGTGATAAACTGCAGTTCTATTTTTCTTTAATGCATAAGATTACATGCATGTCTAAGAGTAGGGCTTTGATAAATGTTGAATCCTATGCTTCAATCTGTCATCTTGGTTTTAGGGTGGAAATTCTAGGATGCTGTTGTTCAAGAGTTCAAGCTGGGTGCTGCAGAAATAACCTGTTTGAAGTTAACTGATTAAATGTTGGTTCTTTCTGACATAATTGATCTAGGTGTGACAACTATTGCTGGAGGATACTCTCAAACGGCAGGCCGCCAGGATGGACCTGCACAAAATGCATCTTTCTCAGATGATTTTGAGCTGGTTTATCTTCCTGGAAACTGTGCATTGCTAATCTCAGATCATGGAAACCAATTGGTCCGGCAGGTTAACCTGAAACCTGAGGACTGCCGTAAAGGTTCCGCTTCTAGTAAGTCTGTGGGTTTATCACTATACTACGCTTGTATCATAAATTTGAAGTTTTTGTGAGGACAGGGAAAGTCCTTGTTTATGTTTATTGTGCAAGCCATCTATTTCTATTTGATTTTCTTTCTTGTCTGTTTCCCAAGAAATATATGGGTCCTTTCATTTCTTTCAGTGCTTGGAGCAGTTTCAATTTGGGCTGTGGGGTTGGTAGTCTCATGTCTACTTGGCTTGGTTGTAGGGATTTTAGTTCGTCCATACATTTGCTCAAATGTAAGTGCCTCTTGGATTTTCAATGCGTTTGTCGCCATTTCTCAATATTATTGGCTTACAATGGTGTATAATTCCTATGTAGACAGGAAGGGTCCAGACCACTCCTTTTCTTTTTCAGCAGGACATGGAAGCGCTGCCAAACCAGTCTGGTGAAACAAGTTCAGATACATTTCTGCGGCATCAGAAGCGCAGTTGCTAGCTCCAGGGTTTCAACGCTTTTGGCAAAGCTCATCCTTATGAGCTTGTCTTATCTATCTTTAATGTATAAATTTAGTGCTAAGAAAGTAAACTCTCAGGTTTTGCACAAGAAGACAGTATCTTTGCTTGATTATGATTATCAAAGTATTAACGATGATGGAAAGTCTAATCGATATGTTGCTGAGTTAAAGGGTTTAATCAGCTTCAGAGAAAACCCAGAAGCCTCAGATACAACTTACCAAGTTTCGCCAAAGGGAAATGACAGTCAAGGTATGACTTCCTGTATATCCGAGTCTCAATGCAAAATTGATGACATGATACAGGCTAATTTCATGGATTTTGCACTGGCGAAAGAAGAACCAGTGCTGGTAGAGAGGTCTTCAGTGAGCATGTCTGGTTTAGTTAAGAGGAGATGAACGTGATGAACTCTGTATATCTGTATTTACTTAACGACTTGTGTCTGGTGAAGCTTTGTAACTATCTGAATCTTGTGTGCCACCGAATGGCAATATGCCATGTCATTGACCTGTCTCCGCATCATTGTCTCTTTAGTATGTGTTTCAAAATCATACAGCTAGGCTTGGCTTACAGGCGAACTCTTGGATCATCAACAAAGAAGAAACTCTCCAAAAACATACACATGCACATCTTTGGCTTATAGTATGCCATTTAGTTGAAGATTTTTTGTTATGATGCCCCTAACCTAGTGATTAATATTAAAATACCTGGCAGGTACATCTAGGGATGCAATCGGGGTGGGTCATTATAGGGTATCCGGGCCGTCCGAACTGTTAAAAACCCTATAGGGTCTGACTTTATAGGGTCGCGGGACTGGTTTGGAAAATTACTTGTTGACCCTATAGGGTTTCGGGGCGGGTTTGGGTCATTAAAAAAACCCGATGGGTAATTCGAATCCGTCATAATATAAATAATTTAAAAAAATTAAATTTGAAATTTTAAAATCATAATTATGTAATATATTTTTATTATTTCTTGACTTTTAAAATTTTGATCTGCACCTCTATTGTATTTAAGATATAAAAGCTCTTACGAATTTTCTCGTTGAGCTAACACAGTAAACAAATTACATATTGACCTTGTTGCTTCTTCGCTTTCCCTCCCACTATCGATATTTTTGAAAACATGTTTTTCTATTCTTGAGTCTTCACAAGGCACGGTTCTTACATATGTATCATGTATATTTATGTAAGTGAAGTAATATCTTTTCATCTACATTTAAAAATCTACTTATGATAGTTTTAAACCTTTATATTTCTTAATAAAGTTGTGGCATATCTTGTAAAATTCATTCAAGCATTGTTGTAACTAACTATTATGCTTTTATAGGATAAAATTATCGTTAAATTTTGTAATTTAACTAAGTGTTGAGAAGAGGAAAAAAAAATTTAAGTGGGTCGCGGGACGGGGTGGGTCAGGGTCAAAATCCTACAAGAGCGGGTTTGGGTATTGAATATAAAACCCTGTAGGGTAGCGGGGCGGGTTTGGGAAATCCTATTGGGAAGCTGGGCGGGTTTGGGTATTGAATAGAAAATCCCGTAAGGTCGCGGGATGGGTTTGGGAAACCCTATTGGGAAGCAGGGCGGGTTCGAGTCTTATATGACCCGTCCCGGTTGCATTCCTAGGTACATCTGCAGGAGATTTAAAGTTGTTTATTCTTAACATATATGCTGGGCATATATTTGGTGGAATCATCTGATAATCTACTGTAGATCAGTAGTTTAATATTAATGCCCACTATTAACGGTAAGAAACGTGAGTACCTCATGGATGTATGCTTGGTCATATCTTGTCTTGTTAGGGGATGTGCACGTGAGATCTGATGAAAACCCATTAATTACGGCTCTTGGGATCACCTGCATGCGGAGTGGCTTTCTATTAGTCTGTTTTATTAGGTCTACTGTCTTGGCGTCGGCAGAGTTATATATATTTGTTTGAACTTTGAAGCATACCATCAAAATTCACATGTTGAAACACGTAGAAGAGGATTTTTTAATCAAGTCTCAAAACTCACCGTGTTGAAGCATGAAAGAAGTGGAAATTGTTGTCTTCTTTTTCCGTCTAGTTTCTACCCCTTGCCAGATGGCATGGCAATTATTAGGCCAACCATCTCCGAATATATGAGCCATTCTACGAAATTCATACGCTACTTAACTATGAAGGTATATACAAATTAAACCGACTCGTAGGCAAATTGAGTTTGATTTTATACTTGTTGGAATTCAATTTGACCATGGAGTTTAGAATTCGAGTAACATATGAAGTTAAACTTGAGTTTCATAATATATATATACACATATATATAGCTTAATGGATTCATGAGCTTAATTATGGAGAAAGGGTTCAAGAAGAGTTTTAGACAATGATATTGTCTTAGTTTTAAAGTAACATATATATATTAAAAATAAAACATGTTTGATTAAATTAAGCTCTAGCTTGTTAATTGGCATTTCAAATTTCGCATTCATGCTTCGAATTTTGTGCTCCACATAATTGATAATTCAAATTTACAAGGAACAAGGATGTTGGGTCAGGCAAGTCCCCCATATAGAATATAACTAGTGCTAGTTTGCACTAGACATGACCATTCCCATCAAGAGCTCAATATTCATAATGAATTTAGGCACATTCATTCATAATGAAGACCTTACATTGGCTCAGGTATCTCTAACCTCAGCCATTTCACCCCCATATCCTTTTTTGTAAGAATCCTAATACCACCTGTACCAAAATTTGAAAGCCAATAGCAAGCTAAAAAATAATATTTCTTTTAGATAGACGAGATAGACGATTCCCCTTCTGCATGATCAATAACCATTGATATAACCCATCGAATTTGCCCGGGAACGAATATTATGACGACTATAGATTGGATCTGCATAATCAACAGGCTTAACTACCACTGCTTCACGCTTCCCATTCAGCTCCTGAACTGCTCCAAAGACTACCTCCTTAGTTCTTTCATGGCTCTGCTCATAGTATGTGTAAGGAATAGATGAATGATGACGATGATGGTGATGATACTGTTTCTGCTGTTGGGGTTGCTGTTGTTTCTCCTTGATTTCACCCTCCCATCCACTGTAAAAGGCTCGACTTTGGCGCAGTTGGTGCATCTTTTCCGGATCCTTGGACATGAATGGATAAGTTTTCTTTGGAGTAGGATCTCTGGGCTCAAGTGAAGGTGGCTCATCTTCATCCGGTATCACAAAACTCTCCTGCAGAGGCCAAGAGTGTGAATGTTTTGAATGCTGATTGCTCTGTAATTCACTTGGATGCTGATAGCTAAGTGGCCTCTTACGGAAACCAGGGAAAATAGTGCCTAGGATTTCCACAAGACATGCTCCACCACTTAAGAAAAGCTTCCCAAGGGATCCGAAAAATCCTTCCTCTTCTCTCTCTTGGCTGTCTTCACTTGGGATTAGAGGTGGCCTTACAGATTTCAGAGGCATCTTGTAATGATCATGCATTGTGCTAGTTGTCATCTGATCCTTCAAAATCATTAAGTAGAAAAGTTAAACAATCACAAGAAGAGAAAAACTAAGCAAGACGGCTGTGAATTTCAAAAATGATGACAGAGCTTATAACTTATAGTAAAACTAGAAAGATTTATACCATTAACTCATGTAAAACTATTACTCTCAGCATCACAAAGCTATTTGCCTATACCATTTGTCCCCTTTTTT
The DNA here is from genome assembly GCA_024138025.1 of Combretum micranthum. Classification (NCBI taxonomy): domain Eukaryota; kingdom Viridiplantae; phylum Streptophyta; class Magnoliopsida; order Myrtales; family Combretaceae; genus Combretum; species Combretum micranthum. Next base: position 170,756 of record JAMXBD010001973.1, on the reverse strand, counting down.
TTACAAACTGATGCACCTAATGTTAGAATTCCTTAAGAACTCCAGATGTAGGGATAGAGAATTGGCAGGTAAAGAGGAAAAAAAAAAAAATGAAGCATTACTGTTTAACTGCACTTGCCATCAATTAACAAAAAGGGATAGAGAGAGATCTTCCAGCAGTATGAACATATGCAAGGTACTAAATGAAAGAGCCAATCTGAGAACTTACATTTTGTGAAGACACAATATTGTGCACTCTAAACTGCAACAAGGCAAGCATATAACCAAAGAAACCAGCTCCAAGAAGTACAGCAAACCCTGCAAGTTGAATAGTATTATACATAGACTATGACAATAATTGCATAGAATTGTCTGTAATTGATATACCAACATACCCAGCGGAAAGCCACTTCCATACTGATAAGCACAGTCATCAAAATTAAGTTGGATTTCTCTGATTGCACGATTTCCTCTGTCAATAACAAGTAAGGAGCAGCTACTCCCAATGTAAACCACATCAAAATCACTAGAAAATTTTGCATCTTCACTGGGTCCATCTACATGACCCCCTCCCTTTGACCATTTTCCTCCAGCTATTGTTGTGACACCTATAAGAAAAATGAGCCAGAAAATTGGATAAAAATTCATAAACTTATTTGTATACTGCCCAACGGAGGACGATTCCAGGAATCCACATTCTCAAGTGTTCAATAAGCATGATAAGGATATTAAGATGAACATGAAAAAAAGAAACATAATAAGATGTACCTGAGTCGCTAATCTTCCGAATTGCCATATTCATCGTATCTGCAATGTAGATGTTCCCTTTATCATCCACAGCAAGCCCCTTTGGATGATTCAGCCTCGCATCTCTATGCCTTCCATCCACATGCCCAGAGTATCCTTCTGCAGATCCAGCAATCAACCTTGGTCGGCTATCTGAATCATTTAGAAGATGGATTTGTTGAAAAGCATTACACAATCAGCATAAAGGAGCACCAGAGAAAAGAAAAGTTCAAACACAGGAGGGATACCAAGCAGGTTACAATGGGGCTATTCCACTGAATTGTTAAAAAAGAGCCATTGTTTCTGCTACTGTAGTCTTTTCTTTTCTACATGTTATTGTCTCATTTACAAAGATATTGGAGTACCCAAGGTTTTTTAGGTAGTTAAGTATACAGCTTTATTGTAAAGAAATATTCAACCACCCAAGACTAACTCCAAGTAACGCAATCCCAATTGAAGTCAAGCATAGAATATAGAGAACATTCCACCACCCATGACTAATCCCCCAAAGGACAACGAATTTGATAAAAGGACAAAAGAGTGCATTCAACAGATGGGAAGAGTATTAAGAAGGAATTGTGAAAGTTCTTCTGTTAGCATATGTCGAAATACAATATAAGTACAATTAATTACAGGAAAAATCCCAAATAATGCAATCAACCTCATTTTTTAATTACTGAGAATCATTTACCAATATCCGTACACTATTCAGTAAGTTTAAATTCAGATTCCATTGTCCAAAGTAAACTCAAAAAGTTGGGTAAATATGCAATCAATACATGAGAATCTCAATAAGCAGGATCTACTGAGCACCAAACAACGAGGCATTGATATTTTTGGTTAAGGATTAAGGACTGACTACTGAGGCACAGATAAGCACTGGGGTAAGTGGAAAGTAAGAAGAAATATAATCCAAAATAACAAATAGGCCACTTACATAAAGAGAGCGAGGAAGAGATCTTGTATAGATTGCTATTTGCAGAATCCAATATAAGAAGCTCTCCATTAGGCAAAACTTCCACGGAAAAAGGCTCTATTCCAAGTTTACTTCCATCAAACACAGTCTCCACAGTGAAACCACTTTCATACTTCACCAATGGACGTCCAACTATTGCTGCATTTCAAATACAATTCCAAACACATGCTCTATTGTGTAAGCAACAGCATCAAAACCGTGATAAACTCATCTACAACACAATGTTGCATGTTTAATAATAACTTCAACAACTAAATTGGACAAATACATAGTTTAGATACTAAAAGCACAACTCTAAAGTAATTAACCCCATGAAAATCGTAACAAAAAGAAACTTAGTTAGGATTTCCCTAATGCACTTAAAAGAAACTATACACATTATAATCGCATTTGTCTTCTCCATAAATTGTGTTATCAGCACCTTCAAAAAAGCAAAATTTTCGATCGAGTACACTTAAGCAAAACCCTTATGATAAAGATTTCTACCTGTCTTAGTAGTGGCTTTGAGAGATGAAATCCACTTCTTGGAAGCAGACATAGCATTTGATACCAACCCATTCACTATTTCTGCACAAACCAAAAACACAGAAACGGAACCCATAAAACTCAACAACAAATCTCAATGACATAACCACAAATGCAAATCATCTCAAAAACCTCACTCTTCCCTCTAAAACAACACACAGACAGGATATAAACAAGCTCAGCATACATAAGAGTAAGGAAGGACTCACTAGCCGGTGAAGCAGTTGAAGCACAGTCCACAAAATTAAAAACCAACAAAAGGGCTAGTAGTGTAAACAAAAATTTCCTCCCCATTACTTGTTTTCACAACAAAAACATAAAATGCAGCTCAGGGTTGCAGATTTAAACATATAGCATTATAGAAATCTCAACTTTGTAAGCAGATTCCATGCTTTTTTAGGTGAAAGGGATATGGGTGCGTTTCAGATTTTTGCAAGAAGAAGAAAAAAGAGAGAGAAAGAGAAGCAAAAACAATGTGCTTCTTTTAAGAGTGAGAGTGTGTTTGAGGAGTGGAGTGACAGTGAAGAGTGAATGGTGGAAGAAGACAAATAAAAAGTGAAAAATTAAAAGGAAAGGAAAGGAAAGGTAGAAAGAAAGGAAGTGGGGTTAGAGAGAGAGAGAGAGCCATAGACAATGTGCTGCACCCAATGGGGAAAGATAATCTGCGAGACTATGTTTGTTTTTGAATATAATAATATTATTATATGCAATGTGATTGGTTTAAGATTAATTTTTTAGACCACCTGACACCAACATGCCACAAAGCCACAGGCATCACCGAACAATGATACATTTATTCTTTTGTACCTAAGCTAGATCTTTTCTTCTTCTTCTTCTTTTAAAATTTTTTTATTTCTTCTTTTTAAGCAAAAGCTAGATCTTTGCTATGGCACCTTTTCCTACGCTCCCTGGTTTTAAATGTTTAACCTTGTTCCTATTTAAAAAAACCTGCTTTTTCTCGATTGTTTTTATGTAATTTTTCTTTTTGTCTTTCCAATGTTTTTCCTTTTTTTTTTCTTTTTCTTTTTTAACTTTTGCTGCCTTTAAGGAATTTTATTTGCTTTTTGGCTGTTGAAATTTTCAATGTAATTATTGGCTAAAGCACATATCTATTGTTCTTATAAAAATATAAATTTTTAAAAAAAATTATTAAATTACTATCTTTATATCACCGTGAAAGAAAAGATATAAAACTTGCATATATATTACATGCAAGAAAAGAAACATAGCAATAATATATAGTCAAACTTATAAAAATAGACGTGCAAAACTCATTAAATGATTACATGTGTATGTCATGTTCAACATGCGATACATAAAATAAAAAAAAAACATTATATTGCATGTTCAACATGCGGTACAATAATTGTAATTGTGTAATTATTTTTTATAAATTATATTTATGTAATATTTATTTAAAATGATGATTAAATATGAAATAATATCCTACTTATTTATATAAATAATATGTGGAATCTTTTTTTTACGTAGAAGTTCTCTTTTCTTGTAAAAGTAAAATTAAGAAGTCCAAACCATTCTTTAGAACAACCGATCCGAAAGGAATGTGTGTTGCCTACGACCATTCTTTAGAACAACCCATCCCAAAGGAATATGCGTTGCCTACGCTAGGAATAAATGCAAATGAACTCCGGAAATTTATTTGAGTATTTCCATAATTTATATGGACGAAAAGATCTTTTTAACAAATACCATTGTAGTTCCAGTTAAAAAATAGTTTAAGTCAGATTTTGTTTTTTCCAACAATTTATTTGAGGAAAATTTTTTATTTTAATTTGTCTAAATGTCAAATTTTGTAATTGAATTCTACACGAAAATTCAATTTAGTATTTACACTTTGAAGTGATCAATTTAATACCAAATCAAGCTTATTGTACCTATTTCATTTGCTATGATTGCAAATGCAAAAAGCAAGGTATGAGGTTGAATTGTTACCAATGCTCTTAACTAGTACTAATAGTCTGGTCTTTCCATACTAGGAAAGATAATAAATGGTATTAACAAGATAATAAAAAGAGTTATGAAAACTTTGATTGAGTATTCAATTGATAATTTCAAAGTTTTATTAAATTAAATATTTGTACAAAATTTAGATACCAAATTTAACATTTTTTCTTTTAATTTCATTTCCTTTCTTCAAGTCTTAGTTTAATTTTTTCTCATAGTTTCCCTTACAGTTAAGAGTTCACCGAATTGGTTGGTTTGTAGATTTTAATTAAGAATCTCTATTTGGTATTAACTATAGTTGCTGTATTATTCGATTCATCTAATCAAATTAATACTGATTATAATGAAAAATCTGGAAAAAAAAATTCTTAATAATGGTATCCCATATACCAAAAGTTTTGGGTCCCTTGGTCCATATCAAGTATTTTAAAATTAATAGTAATCAAGCTTACTTATACAATGTATAAGATTTTACACACACATGTATCTATTCTATTAAATAACCTTAATAAATATAGTTAAATAATTAAATTTTGTCTATAATAAATTTAAGTAACCTGTGATGCCACATGTTAATTGAAGTCTTACATGGATTGTGTAGGAAAATTAGTATTGATTTATAAAGTCATGAAAGTAAATACCAAGTCAATGCTATCTAAATACTTTTAGGCTAGTGGTTGAAAAAACTTAGAGTAATTGCAAATATCATTAAACTAACCCCTTAGTAGTGGATGGAGAGAATAAACCAAATGTGCGCTAAAAATTAGGAAAGAATTTAAACCAATAATAATATCTGTCACATAGACATCATTTTTTTTTAGGTTAATTATAAAAACATGACCCGTGTTTTGATCAATTTACAAATACATGACCTATGTTATCTTTTTTGACAATTAGATGACACAAGTTTTATTTAAAAGTATTAATATTATTTAATAATTTTAGAATGACACGTGTTAATATTTTATAGGTCGTAAAAATTAATTTTACATTTTTTTCAATTTTTTAATTTTCAAAAAATAATATTTAATATTTTATTTATTATTATTTATTATTTTTTTAAGGTCAATGAGACTCCAACACATTCCCTCAAATAGTAATTAATAACACTGACACTTTTTTATAAAACTCGGATTGTCTAATTATCAAAAAAGATAACACGGATCATGTGTTTCTAAATTGCTCAAAACACAAGTCGTATTTTTGTATTTAACCCTTTTTTTAAAATCTCTTTTCTCTTTTTTTGCAAGGCATAGGGAACTTCATTTATTGATAAAACAAAGTAGGTGCAAAACATCTCATATAATTAAGCTACTGTCACGTCGGAAAGGATACCCTAAATATGGTAGTCCGTTACACTCAATATCAAAGTTTAGGAATGATTACCTTAATCACACAAAAGCTTCGGTATCGGGTGTAAGGCATACTTCATAACAATAGAGGACCTTCCTTTGAAGCAAGTAGCTTAAGTAGATATATTAATTGTACTCAAGAATATAGTTCACAACATGAATAACTTAAAAGACTTTTTATGTCAAAGGGCATACCCCCATAAAAAATATTATAAGAGTCTCTAAGTCCAAATCTCATAACAAAATACATTGGGAGATTTCTATAGAAGTCTAAGGTTAAACATTCTTCCTCAGACTTCTTCCAAAAACTTCTTTGAGTTAAAAGTTGATATCTCAGAAAAGAAGCCTTTTGGCTTCAACCAGACATATAGGCGCTGCAGCAAATATCTATAGGCGTGTAAGTTAAATTTTGCTTAGTGAGAAATAATCCCTAATTAAACGTACTCATACATAATAAATCAAATAAGTTATTTAAGGCAAGCGTATGAAATGCAACAAATACGTAAGCAAGTAATACGTATGATTATCTAGAAACCTGGAAACCATGTGCTTGAATGAATTTACACTTTTCATTCGGGGTTAGGTGTCCCTGGCCAATTACAAACAACCAAATTTTGGCAAATAAATTTTTGTTGTAGGTTTTACCAATTACTACTCACCAAATGTAGATCTTACCGGCTACTACTTGCCACATGCATATACTATCGGTTATATCAACCACCATTATTATACCTGTCACGCCCCATAGGGTATCCAAAACGTAACAGCCCGCCACATGCTATATAAGACTCTCGAAATTCCATCCGAGCCCTTCGGGAGTCTTGTATAGATGTAAAGCGTCCCTTTACGACAATAGAATACTCGACCAATGGAGTTAAGAAGTTTAATGTGGCATTCATTAGCCATAGATAATAAACCAAAACACATATATACTTTACAAAGTCTAAGGGGCATTCTCCTGCAAAATAATATTAAGTCCATTACAGTCATCTAGAGTCCTTTAGTTTCCAACGAAAGTCTAAACAAAATCGAAATAAACTTCTAAGGGAAACTCCTAGCTCCAATACCTGAGCTGTAGCCTGCCTTGGCCTAAGCCAAATGAATTCATGCTGCAATAAGTAAAAACTATAGTGGCGTAAGCTAACTAGCTTAGTGAGTGAAAACTTCCATATCACAATTAAGACAAATCAATCAAGCAAGTGATTACTCAAACAAATGGTATGCATCAAGCAAATGAGTTCAACAAACATATGACCAACCGGAAATCATATATGGATGGACTTGCGCCCTCCATCCTGGGTTAGCAGATTAACAAATACTGCGGTACGACACCGTTTAAGCTCACGGTCAACTGAACAATAATTTGTTTTATGGATCACGATTAACTAATAATTTCGTTTTATGGATCACGATTAACCAACATATTCGTTTTATGGGTCACGAAAAACCAACAAATGCTAATGCTTCATCCCCGTCGTGATATGAATGAGTCCAATTATAATTGAGGTCCAATATAGATTAATCCAATTCTTTTAGGTGACCAACAATTATTCGCAGACAATCAATATAAATTCTCGCTAAACAAGCAGCAGCTTAACACCCGGTTTCGATATTCCTTAAGTTCAACTTCACATATCAACAACAGAAAAGTATATAATTCCCATATACCTCATCATGCATAATCATTTTTATCTTTGCCTAAACAACTAATGCCACTATCAATACAATCACAAGCAATAATTGAGAGCGGAAGTAATACTCACTCGGCCATGGTACGCCGGTCTCTTAATAATAGTAGTCGGGTGGTAGGGTATCGTCTTGCTCGGGATCACCTACCAAATAAGAACAACCTAATAAGAATCTCATCACTAAACTAATTCAAGCTATGCATCTAAACTACACAAAATTGGAATTCTCGCTATTTGCGGAAGTTCCAATTTAAAAAGGCCATAACTTGGTCATTTTAACTCGGAATTTCGCAAATTTTATATCGATCTCTATCTACTTCGAAAGATCTATCTATTTATAATATTATTTTCAAGTTTTGAAAACATTAAGGTCACGGAACAGAGGGATCAGATCTGTTCTGTAATGTTTCCGATTCCGAAAAATTGTTTCACATTTGGTAAAAATGTTCCTAGTTGATAATTCATGTATAGATGGTATATGAATGAATTTCCTAATATGAATGTCATGTAATGAGCTCAATATATGCATGTTCTTGATGATTTTTGATGATAAACTCTTATGAACTCCTAATTATTAAAACTCTATAACGGTCACTTCTAAAAAGCTATTCTTTCCAACTTTATATTCCCTAGGGTTTTTAGGATTTTATTCTTGGAATTTACTTGTTATCTAAATAGAAATGAGTTCTTAACATCTATACCATCCATGACCTTTATTTATGCATAAAAATCCACATTTTTCAATTGGTAAATATGTTTTTAAACAAGCTTTTCACAAAAATCCGAATTTTGGAAAATTTCTTTTCTTGCATTTTTCCTATGAGAAAACTTGTTTAATGCATCAAAAATTGAAGCTTTATTATATCTATTACCTAAACACTTCATTTAACTCATAAAAGATGCAATTTGAGCTTGGACACTAAGTGTTTATGTAGGCATTATCCCAAAATACGAATTTAGCAATTTAATCACTATCTCAAAATCTTCCATTCTAACTTCACTACTTGTTTTACATATTATTCATGCCTAAACTCATTTAAACTTAATAATTATTCCTTAAGGATACCTATTACATATACCTTCCATTTTTCATGAGAAATATGAGTTTTAAAGTGGTTTTGGTGGTTTTTAAAATAGGGTTCCAAAATCATCCGAATTTTCATAATACATTTCTAACCAAATCTTTTCTTTTTCAAGTTTCTTGCCTCCTATACATGAAGATCTACCATCTAACACATCTATATACATGCAAGACTAAGCTTTTATGATCATAAATGCATGTAAGCTCAAAACAACCACATGAACATAAATATCAATAAATGTATGAGTGTCTAACACTTAGATCTACCACATATGGTGCATGAATCATGGGTTTCATGGCATGAACATAAATTTCTATGCAAGATCTCTACTTTACATGCATGAACATAACATAATCTCAACAAAAACTCTTTTAAACACTAGATCCACTTCTTTTGATGGCTTGATATTCTTGTATAAGTGTTTTCATGTCCATAGCATATGCTCATTGGGATTAAATGTGAAAAACACACAAGAAAAGTCTTCCCATTACAAGATTTAGTAAGAATAAAGCTTGAAATCATCATACCAATAGAGATCTGAAGTAGAAAAGAAGAGGAAATGAGCTTGTGAGTGAGAGTGTGTGTGTGTGTGTGTAGGTCACGACACAAGAGGAAGAATGGAGAGAGTTTTTCTTCTTTTGTAATTTTTGAAAGAGTGAAAAATGAGAAGAGAGAGAGAGAATAAGCTTATATACTGAGTGCATTAGGGTTTAGTTGAATAAAAAGAAGTAAAAAATAAAACAAAATGAGGGGGAATTGGGGAGAAGGGGCGCCGGCCAAGGAGGGTTGTGAGAGAGAGAGTTTGAAATTTGATAAATTTTGTATTTTATGTAATAAAATGTAATAATTGTATTAATTAATTAGGAAACAAAAATTTCTTGGAAAAGAAAATTGTAATGAGTAGTTGTAAGGATGTAAGAATAGGGTATGGGTAGTGTGTAGTGTAGGTTGTACTTGTGAATAGTAGACAAGACATCTGCTTTACCGGTTGTAACGAAAATACTGGAAAAAGGCTATAACTGTAATTTTTATAGCCCGGAAAATTATAAAATTGATTTTTTGAAATCCTTATAAAATTTTGGTTTTAATGAATATTCCGGAATATTTTTTTGAGTTTGTGGTCCCGTGGCACGTTTTTAGGTAATTGAGCTCGAGAAGGCCCGGAATTGAAAAATTCCCGAATTTAAAACTTTCTAAGGTTTTGAATATACTTTAAAACGATAATTCATATTCATTTACTTTATAAAACTTCTTTTATTATGAAACCGGATGAAAGCCGAATTTTAAGGTTTCTAAGCTTCTCTCACTAGACTTAAATTGGACTGGATTAGGGTTTCGCTTTTCAACTCCCGGGGTTTACTTAACTACTGAGAATACCAGGGTTTGCAATACCCTTGTTCCACTAAGTGTGTAATAGCAAATGCAAATATCACCCACTACGTGATATACATGAATCAATTAATTTATTTATTGACATGTCATTAAGATATTTTAAAGGCAATCATAGAATTAGTAAACACTTTAACATGATACTTAAATCAAACATTTAGTTAACAACAATTTCCAGTTTCAATATACTTAGTATACTTTCAACCAACATTATCATGCATATACATTTTATCTTTTCCTATCTCTAGTGCTTCTAAATTATAAACACAAGCATAGTACGAAAAATTATAGGGAGTAAAATTCACTCGGCCGTCACTTGTGGCAAATCCTTCTAATCAAAGTACTCTGTGGGATAAGAAACTTTGCCTTCCTCATCACCTAAACAAAATAAATACTTGAAAGGAATATTTCGTAGAAGTTATACTCAAACTATCTAATTCTATTCTATTATTATTGTCAAAATTCGGATTAAGGGAAATTTTGACTTAAAATGGTCTTAACTTACTCATTTTAATTCGGAATTTCACATATTAGTAGTTGTTTTCTACTTATTCGAATCTATTTTTAAGGTTATTTTTAGCATTTATGATCTTTAAGAATTTGGAATGGGTTGGTACAGATCCGATGAAACATGTTCCAGCCCTATACTTTACAATTTTTGAAGTTTTTCACGATTTGGACACTTTATAGCAAGCACAAAAAATATTAGTTCATTGAAAATCATTTGGTACTTATATTAGTTCACATTATATGCATGATTTTAGTAATGTTGTATCAATAGTGATTTTTTTCATAAAACAGTTGATTCTAAAGGTTCTAAAAAGTTAAGTCTATGGAAAAAAACTCCTTTGTGTCATTGAAAGAAAATTACAAGTTTTAGTTTGTAGTTGCCACGCCTTAAGGGTATTCTAGCAGTAGTACACAAGTCACACTTATACACTACTACTAGTTAACCTTTAGAGAATGATAAATTTTCAAACAACAGGATCTTTTTTAGTTGCATTGATAAGAAACGATAAACACATAAAAGACATAAATTAGTAAATATCTGCCATCACAAGTTGTGAATATCATAGTGGTATTACAGACCATAATTCTATTCTAAAAGTCTCCATATACATGACTGATAATTCAAATACTAACTATCTTATGACTAGGAATAAAAATGGATAACATAACCCAAAGATCCCATATTCTTTTAGCTTTTAAGTTCTTATCGGAGCCATGCTCCTAGAAGTAACTAGCCAAGGTTATAGAGTTAACCTGAAAGGTCTTTAGAAGTATGAGCAAAATCACGGGTTTAGTGAATAACCAAACATATTATACATCAAGCAAGTTTATTAACAAATCATATGTAATACAACAATCAAGCATATGCACAGATAGAAACTTGGATGATCTAGGATCCAAACATGAAAAAGATTTATGCCCTCTTTTTAGGGTTGAAGAACAATTACTTTTATGACCCACCTACCCAGGAGAGACTAAGTATATAGAAAAATCAACGATTTCTCGTCTTATGATTATCATTATTTTAATGGTATTTCAACTGACCATTTCCTGCAACAATCCTTAGAAACTCCCTAAGTATTAATCATTTTTAAGCGATACTACAGGCGGCATTTTTCGGTGCCACTTAGTTCCCGTAGAACCAACGAAACAAAGAAAACCTTGGAATAACTAATACTTTAGAAAAACCAAGCATTAATAGAGAACCAAAATATTAATACGTAGTGGGCTGCCACTCTCTTTGAATATGCAATAATATAGTACGTGTAATGGATGACCATATTATTTAGTAAGCCAATAATTCTTATTCAAGTATACGACGATCATATATTACACACATTAATCAACATGCTATTCCAAATCATCAAACAGTTGTATTATCACGGTCATTAACTTGTATTAGCATCACAAGCAACCAAATCAATTCATAAACGATTCTCATCATGCTTTTCACAACAATTGTATTATTATTTTTGCATTACAAGTGCTACTAATTACACGCACAAACAATATAATTGATTTGAGTTACTCACCTGCTCATATTGACTAATCGTAATAGTCGGCTGGAAAATCCTCTATAGTATCAGGGTCATAAAAACATTCATCAATAAAATATATGTTGTATAACTAAACTCCTATGAGTGTCTAAGTGTCCTATACTGATATTTTTATTACTATATTAGTCTTTTAATGGTCTTATGGTAACAATTATTACTTAAATATTTTATTTTCATTTTGCTTTTCTTAATCTTATTTGATATTTATATTTTTATTGGGTGGTTATAGAGTTTGTATTTAATAGATCAAATTTTATCATTGCTATTATTACTTTTATATCGTTCCTTATTTAACCTATTATGATAACTAATATTTATTTTTATCATTTAGTTTCATCGTGTTCTCTTGATTTTTGTTTGTGTCATTATCTTGTTATTATGGGTATTACATTATCTTTAAATCTAGCTTATCTACTTTTCCATTCTTGTATATATTTATACCTATATAATACAACTATCGTAGTTTTACTTTTATTATACCTAAGTACTTTATTTGCAATGGTTTTTAAAGTTTATTTCTTAATCAAGTATTATACATATTAATATTTATATTTATTTGTTGCTTATATTAAAATTTTTATTTTATTTATCTTCTTCTTCTTCATATATATATTTATTTATTTTAGACAAAATAGCTTTCATTCCAAAGGTATTTATATATACATTGGCATCCAATGCTGCTGACGTTGAAACCCAGATGCCGATGTTCTTGTATTTTACGTGAATTTTTGTATCAGCATACGTTGGCTCAAGGCCACCAGCTTTACAACATATGCTGGCACAAATGCTACTGGCATAAAGCTTTGAATTGTTGACGTTTGTTCATTTTATGTAAAAATGAATTTTATGTAGCTTTTGTTCCAATGCATGCCATCTTAACATCACTGGCCTATCCCTTTACACCGACGACGTTGAGCACATATACTGCCTGCGTAGTACGGTGTTGACACTGTTCATTGTCTTTCTCAATTTTTTTTATTTGAAACTTATCTGTCTTATAACATATACATATTATACTTGTGTTTAAACTTCTTCTAAGTGTTTTTCTACACTTTACATGTATCATACATGATATATCAATATATATATAATGTCTTATAATCATTATACTTCATGATTCCTTAGCTATTACATATACCATAACATATAAATAGGGTTTAAAATTTAGTATTACCTTGTATAGGCTGATAGGAAGGTGCTAAAACTCTCCTCTAGAGCTAGGTTCGAACCTAGGGTTAACAATAACATTGTTTAGGCTAGAATTCTAACATATAACTAACTAAAAACGAATTTGCTCTTTCCTTGTTTGTCATCCTTCCTAAGTTTGTTTCATGTTTTGATGGGGTTGAGTGAGTGTGTTCTTATTATTGTTTTTGGATGGTTTTATGCATGAATTAGAGTTATGTTTGCATTTGTTTTGAGTTATTGTTGTTGTGGTTATATGTAAGTCAATGGCTTTGTTCATTTATCAATTATGAAGTTATATATATACATAGAAGGAGAAGGTAGCAGTAGCAACTTGCAACAAATTCAGCCAAATCTCACCGAATTCTCCTTTGTTTTAATCTTGAATTTGTTGCATTAATTAGGGCTTGAGTTAATTGTTTTTTATCAGCTATCATGTGTTGAATTATTGACTTCATGGTGAATTATTTGTGCAAGTTAGATTTAGGCTTCAGTTGGACAAAGTTAAGAGAATTTCAGCCACATACAATTCTTCATTTGCAATGAAATGAAGTAAAAATTAATTTAATATTATTTAGTTAAGTAATTATCTTAGTTTTGAGATAGTTTATTAAGTTAAACAGGTATATTTAGATCAATTATTTAGGAGTTCTATCTCCAAAATTTTATTTAAAGATTCCACAAATTTTCTAAATTATCATCGAATTTAATTTTAGGTTTAAAGTTTACGCGATTAATTATATTTAGGATTTTATCTCACCCGATTAAGGTTTTCCAATCTTAATAGGGCAATTTTCGTTTTAGTTTCTAATAGCTTTAGAATTCTCTAACTAGAATAATAGTGTGATCCAAATATTTATTTGGAGTTTATATTATTAGTTATGGATCTGTTTTTGTTCTGATTGTGTATTTATAACTCTAACGTTTTATCCTTAAATTATTATTTTCTAACTATAAGCTTTATTGATCATTTAATTCTTAATACTCTTGAAATCTTATTTAAATTATTCCTATACTTTGAATTTTCGATACCATCTACGAAATCTTAACTTTGGTATCTATTAATATCTATAAGACTTTGTTTTAGGGTTTGAAGATATATATAGGTTTATAACTACTTGTGTTTTTTATTCTAAGGTCTTTTTTGAGTCCTATATTAACTTTCTATCTTCTATATTTTTATCTCTATTCATTTTTTATTTGTATGAAAAATCTCAGTGTGACGCCCCAAAGGGTACTCTAGACATGGCAGTTCACCATATACGGTATTAAAACTTAATAATGACTTCCTGAAGTCATGCGAAAGCTTCAACACCATATGTAAGGCGTCTTTCATAACAATAGAAGATACCGATGCGATATATAGTTTGAGATAGTAAATATAGCATACAAGAAATCTAGATAAATATCTAACTTCAACATTATAGGAATATGGTCCTTATATCATCTTAGGGGCATTCCCTTGATAAATCTCCAAAGAACAAAATATCAACTTAGTCTTTTACATAAAGAAACAATACTAAAATCAAAATATTTTAAAGGAAATCTATTCTAAGATCTTCAATGGGGTATCCCCCAAAAGCTTCCCATAACATAATTCCATCTGGATATATGGAGTCCTCGGCAAAAGAGATATCGGTCATGTGTCAACAAAAGTCTATTGGGGTGTAAGCTCAACTAGTTTAGTGAGAATATTCTTGGATTAATGCACTTGTATCAATAAATTCAAACAAGCTATCAAACAAGCTATTAAACAAGCACATGAAATGCATCAAGTAAGTGAGCGAACAATACATATGATCTACTGAAAATCTTATGTTTGAATGAATTTACCCCTCCATTTAGGTTTAGGTGTTTCGGGCTCTTAAAAATCTATCTTCGAAATTCGATAATGTAGTTTGTTTCAGGCTTCTATTTGCTCCATCCTGAAATAGTTCTTTCGGACTCATATTCGCCTATCCTTAAATAGTTCTTTCAAGCTCCTATTTGCCAATCTTTACAGACTTGCAAGTTCCTGCGAACTCCACTACTATACATAGACATCATCACGGGTCGTTTTCCAACAGGAACCGACCTGACCCGTACAGGTGGTTCCTGAACTAGGAGCCCTCAAGAATGATGGTGTCGAACTAGTAAAGGATCCATCAGTTCTGGCGGGTCCTTACGATTCCATCCCTAAAAACCGCATGACTCGACGGTTCTACACCATAAAAATTATAAAAAAAGTAAGAAAAAAAAAGAAAAGAAAATTATTAAAAATTGAAATTATAAAAAAATATTTAAACCTACTTTCGCATAAATAATAAAAATTTATTTCCTATTCACAATATTTAATGTGTTATTATTAACAACATAAATAATAAATACATTTGAAATCATATATTGTTAAATTTATGCAGACTTCTAATCAAAGTAGACTTTCTTTCTTAACAATGTGTGATTCATTTTTTGTTATTGAGAATTATTTATATCTTGAATATTTTATAGTGTCACATTGCTAATATAACAACTAAAAAAGTGCAAGTGATTGTATATAAATAAATACAAATTATAGAATTTCTTTTAACTAATGCTATGAATAATTATTATTAGGCTCAATGTTATTTCAAGTTAAAAATTTATTTTGTATTTTTTCTTAGTTAAATTAAGTAAATTATTTAATTAGATTTTATTATTTTTTTCATGGTTTCCTGGTTCCTCTAGAACCGAACCAAATCGTGGGAACCGAACTAGCTCCAAGGGTTTCGATTCCGATTCCACCACTTTTGGAATCGAGAACTGGCGGTTCGGGTCCGGTTCCAGACCCAAACCGAACTGCGATGACGTCTAACTATACTCTTATCCCATCGAGCATAGTAGCTAATGAAATGAGAATAACTACATGATATGCATGAATCAATTAATATAACTCGTAATATGTGATTATTGTAATTGAAAAGCGATCATAGAATTTGCAGAAACTCCATTATGATAGTAAAACACAATTTAATTAACAAAAATTCATGTCTCGATATGCTTAGTATACTTTCAACCAATATTATCATGCATATTCCATTTTCGTCTTTTTCCTACTTCTGGTGTCTCTAGCTTCAAGCATAAACAATTATGTAAAAGTAGGAGATAAACTCACTTGGCCATCCTTGCCACAAATTCCTTACTCGTAATAGTCCTTGAATACGATCTTCCTAAGCTTCGTTACCTAGATGAAAGAAATACCCAGAATGAGTATTTTATGGAAATTCTACTTGAACTTTCTAATTCTATTCTAGTATTTGCGCTAAAATTCGGATAGAAGAAAATTCCAACTTAAAATGGCCATAACTTGCTCATTTTAACTCAGAATTTCGCATATTATATGTCGTTTTCTACCTACTAAAAAAGATCTATCTATTTCTGAGGTTATTTTTACCATAAAAGCCATTTGGGTTCTAAAACATCACAGTACATAATAGCTATGAAATTCCCAACTAAATATGATTTTCCAAACTTCTCTTTATCTAAGAATTCTTTAGCAAAAATATGGATACTTATATGATTGAAAAATCCTTTGAATAAATATAATATATATATATATATATACTCATATTGTATGCAAAATTTTTAATGGTGTTGTTTCAACGATTATTTCTCATAAAACAACTTGTCTTATGGTGTTGAAAGCTTGAATTTTAACAATTTCTTCTTTAAGTGGTTTGAAAGAACACTATAAATTCTTGGGTTATTATAATTGAGTATTTTCTTATAAATTTTATTTTCTAGATTTCCTAATATAATTTAATTCCTCTTAACTTGATCTTTTATGATATCTATAAATTTTTAGCTCTAGAAATAAAATAAAGTTTGCAAAATTTTTCAAAGTGTGTTAATTTCTAATAATTTGAGTTGTATTGCATATATTTTTCCTTTTAAATGGTTTTGATTGAAAATTATAAAAAGTCTTTTTCTCTTATATTTTTATTTCCTAACTTTTCTAAAGATAAATTTTTATTTCTAAAAACTTGGTCTTTTGATTTCTCTACCAATTTTACGGAAGGAAATCATTTTTCAACATTTTCTCAAGTTGTTGATAATATCTATTGTTTTTTAGCTTATCATGTTTATATTCTTTTATTTCTTTGAAAATAGGTTATAGAAACTTGGAAACTTTTATTTCTTTAAGTGGGTTTATAAACTAGTGAGTTGTTTTATCTTAACTTTGAAAACTAGTATAGTTCTTGTTTTTACTATGGAGTTAGTAAAAATCTTATAAGTAAACTTTTTAAGAAAAATTTTCTTATCAAAGAATTATTAACACTAAGTTTTAATAAACTTTATGTTACTTATCATAAAAAGATAGTGTTTATTTCCTTAGTTAATTTCTTTGATAAAATCATCTTTTTATCATTTAAGAAAATTCATGACCAGTTTTGAAATGAAGTAGTAAAAATAATTTTCCTATGTGTTTGATGACAAAATCTTTATTTAGTGACAAAGTTATAAAAGAATTTGGTTCCATTTACCTTTATTAAAGAAAATTTCTCTTTAGTTTTGTTGAGACAATATCATTATGATGATGTATGGATATGAGCATGTAGTATGAAAAAGACTAAAATATCACATAAGAATATAGAAAAGATATAAGAAGCAATAATAAGCAAAATAATAAGGTCAAGTATTGGGAACCTTAGCTCATCAAGATATCCATAGTCAAGTATTGGGAGCTTTAGCTTCATCAAGGCTTCCACAACTAAGAATAAACTAGTTCTAAATGAAAAGAAAGGAAAGAAAGGAAAAATCATACTAATAAGAGCATGTTAGTGAGAAGCTAGTGAGCAAATTAAGCTCTAAGAAATATATAGATATATATATATATATACTTAATAATATAATATATATATATATAATGTTAGATTAGGAGCATAATAACAATATCAGCATAATAACATAATATCATCATAACAACAAAATAACATGATGGGAATTCTTGGCATGTGCAAGAACAAAACATGAACATGTTGTTGCTTCCATAACTCACATGAGCTTTAAGAAACAACACCATGGTCATGCTAAGTTACATGACATGGGGAAAAAAAAATAAATGTAGGAAAGTTTTTACCTAAATGTGCATATTTGATGAAGAAAGAAAGTGATGGTTGTAAGAATACGTGGGTAGTAGTTTTGTGGAGAGAAAATTAGATGTAATAAAATAAATTAAAAAATATATAAATATTAGAGAAGAGAGGGGGGGGGGGGGGGGGGGGGGGGGGGCGGGGTTGCTGGTGGTACATTGCATGGGGAAGGGGAGAGAGTTGATTTGTTTTGTAGTTTTTGTAAGGAAAAGTAATGATGTGTAAGATGTTGTGTGAATAAAGTTGTACGAGAAAGATGAATTGTTAGAGATAGGTAGGTAGAGTGTAAGAATAGATTGTAAGAAAAAGTAGAGATAGTGAAATAATAATGAATAGTAGAAATAGTACTTGAATAGTAGACTAGATAATTAAAATACCGGTATTAAAGAAAATACGCGTAAACGGGCTATAACTGATATTTTTAGTTACCTAAAAATTAAGAAATTGATATTTTTAAAATCCTTGTATAATTATGATTCTTTTGGTGTTATCGAAATATTTTTACTATTTCGAACACCAGGGCACACTTTTCAAGAAGTGATCCCGTTTGGGTTCAAAACGAAACGAATTTTGATAAAATATGATCTTTTTATGCTATCTTATATTATTTTGAACTATAATCCACCATTAACTTATTTCTATTGTTCTCAGGTTTTGAGTGCGGGATTGCCGGAGTTGAAACTCTTGGATTATTTTAATTGGAGTTAACTTTTTGAAATTTCGGTTTGACTAGGGTTAAGGTATATTCCAACTTTACCCTAGAATTTTAGGCGTTTACATTCTCCCCTCCTTAAAATAAGCTTTGTTCTTAAAGTTTGCATACGTACCTGAATTTCCAAAAAGATGAGTATAGTTTTTCCTAATCTTATCCTCCAGTTCCTTTGTCATTTCTTCAGTTCGGGGATCCCATAACACTTTAACATAGCAAATCACTTTATTTCTGAGAGTTTGCACTTTGCTGTCCAATATCCAAACAGGTGTTTTTTATATGTTAGGTTTTCCTTTAGATCTATTTGTTCCAATTCTACCACTTTGTATGGATCTGGTATATATTTTCTTAGTACTGATACATGGAAAACATTATGTATACCCAATAGGTTTGGTGGCAATACCAGACGATACACCAAATTTCCAACTCGTTCTAAGATCTCAAATGGTCCAATATATCTAAGACTTAGTTTTCCTTTTGTTTGTTCCACTATAGCTTTGATCGAACTTATCTTCAAATAGACATGATCTCCTTCAGCAAACTCTAATTCACTTCTTCTTAAGTATGCCTAGCTCTTTTGCCTGTCTTAAGCTTCTTTCATCTTCTGCTTTATTACAACAACTTTGTCAATTATCTCTTGTACTAGATCAGGTCCAACCATTGTTTTCTCCAAATCATCCCAGAATAATGGTGATCAACACTTTCTATCATACAATGCTTCATATGGTGGCATCCCAATACTTGAGTGATAACTGTTATTGTATGCGAATTCCATTAATAGTAAGTGTTGATCCCAATTTCCTTTAAATTCTAGGATACATGATCTTAACATATCTTCCAATGTTTGAATGGTCCTTTTCATTTGTCCATCTATTTGAGGATGATAAGCTATACTGAACTTTAATTGTGTTCCCAAAGCTTTTTACAATCCTTGCCAAAATCTGGAAACAAATCGTGGATCTCGATCTGATACTATGCTAGCACACACCATGTTGTCTCACAATTTCCTTCAGGTACATTCGTGCCAACTTTTCCAATGGATACGCCATGTTGATTGGCAAGAAATGAGCTGATTTAGCGAGTCTATCCATAATGACCCAAACAACATCATAACTCACGTTTGTCTTAGGTAATGAACATAGAAAATCCATGGAAATTTAATCTCATTTCCATTCTGGAATTGACAATTGTTTCAATAATCCTCCGAGTCTTTGGTGTTCAGCTTTTATCCTTTGACATACATCACACTTAGCAACAAGTTTTGCAACATCCTTTTTCATTCCATTCCACCAATATGCACTTTTCAATTCTTGATACGTCTTTATTTCTCCTGGATGTATAGAATATCCAGAATAATGTGCTTCATGCATTAATTCCTTCCGCAAGCTCACATTGAGAGGCACATACAATCTTTTATTTATTCTCAACACTCCTTCTTTGTCCATATGAAAATCCTTATTTTCTTGTGATATTCCTTGCTTAATCTCTTGGAATTCAAGATCTTTCTTCTAAGCTTCCTTGATCTTTTAGAGTAATGTAGGCTCTAAGATCAAGTTTCCAAGTTCAGCTTCTACGCCTTTTACTGAGAACTCCAAATTCATTCTTTCAAATTCTTTAATGAGCTCTTTCTGCTCAATTAGCATTGAAGCCACTTCTCCATAATTCTTTCGACTTAATGCATCAGCTACAGCTTTTACTTTGCATGGGTGAGAATTGATAGTTAAATCATAATCTTTAATCAATTCCAACCATCTTCTTTGCCTCATGTTCAACTCTTTTTGTGTAAATATATACTTCACACTTTTGTGATCTGTATATATTTCACATTTTTGTCCATACAAGTAATGACACTAAATCTTGAGTGCAAAAACAATAGTAGTTAATTCCAGATCATGAGTGAGGTAATTCATCACATGTGGTTTTAATTGTCTATAAGCATATGCTATTACCTTCCCATTTTGCATTAGCACACATCCTAAACCATTCCTGAATGTATCACTATATGTAGCAGATAGGTCCTTATCATTTGGCAAAACTAATACTGGTGCTGCTATCAATATCTTCTTCAATTCTTGAAAACTCTGTTTATGTTGATCATTCCATTCAAATTTCTCATTTTCCTGGTTAATTGTGTGAGCGGTCGCACAATCTTTGAGAAATCTTTCACAAATTTCCGATAATATCCTAATAATACGAAGAAACTTCTTACTTTTGTAACTGTTTAAGGTCTTTTCCATTCTACAATAGCTTTAATCTTTGCAGGATGAATAGATATTCCTTCACTGAAAACAATGTGTCCAAGAAATGCTATACTTTTAAGCCAAAATTCACATTTTGATAATTTAGCATAAAGCTTATTATCTTTCAGGATCTGCAATACATTTCTCAAGTGTTCATCATGTTGCTTTTCAGTAGATGAATATACCCGTATATCATCTATGAAAACAATCTCACACAAATATCTAACAAGGGTCTGAAGATTTCTTTCATCAAGTCCATAAAAATTGTAGGTGCATTAGTTAGTCCAAATGGCATGACTAAAAATTCATAATGACCATACCTAGTTCGAAATGAAGTCTTTGGTAAATTCTCTGCCTTTATTTGGATTTGATGATACCTTAACTTTAAATCAATTTAAGAAAATAATTTTGCTCCTCTCAATTAATCAAAGAGATCATCAATTCTTAGCAAAGGTTATTTTTTCTTAATAGTAAATATATTCAATTCCCTGTAATCAATACGGAGTCTCATTGAACTATCTTTTTTCTTAACAAACAATACCGTGCTCCCCATGGTGAAACACTTGGTCTAATAAATCCTTTATCCACCAATTCTTGCAATTGCATCTTTAGTTCCTTTGACTCCATAAGTGCCATTCAATATGGAGCTTTTGATACTAGTTCCGTTCCAGGTATCAAGTTAATGGAGAATTCTACTTCTTTGTGTGGGGGTAATCTAGGTAATTCATCTGGAAAAACATCAAGATATCCACACACTGTTTGGATAGTTTGTACATCAAATTCCTTGGATTCACCCTTGGTAGCTCCAAGAATACATCTGTATAACTCCACATCTTCTTCATTTTCAACCTTAATTACTGTTATCCTACTCCCGACTTCTTTAATATCTCTCCTATGTAATTCTTTCTTTCTCCTTGGTTGCTGACAAAAGATGTCACCTTGAGACGAGAGTCAACTTTTTTTTTTTTTTTTTTTTTTTTTTACAGCAGTTAACTAAGTCATACCTAAAATAATATCATATTTTTGTATATCTATCAAGATCAAATCAGCAAATGATTCATGATCTCCAATCTTTAGTGGTCAACTCCTTATCACCTCCTGAGTTATCACTAGATATCCTGTTGGTGTAGTAACCCCTAATTCCTTACTCATTATAAAGCCCCAAATTTTTTGAGAATGGTTATGGAATACCGAATCGAAATCCTAAAGTCTGACCCAAGTTGAAACCGAGCCTTAAACAATTTCGGTCATGGGATTTCATAAGAGGATCTTCAAAAACAAAAATAGAAAATTCAATAATCGTTCGATTAAAAAATTCGAACATGAGAAGGTCTATCTATCCGATCCCTAATGTAAACCCCTCAATTTCTAGGGTAAAGTTAGATTAAACCCTAACTCAGGTTAAACCGGAATTTCAAAGGTCAACAAATATTAAGACAATCTAACAGTTTCAACTCCGACAAAACCGTGCTCTCAAACCCTAGAAAACGAAATTGAGTTAATAGCTTATAAGAGTTCATAATAATAAAGAAAGTATAAAAATATCATATTCGCCTAATTCTAGTGTCTTTCGAATTCAAACGGGATCATTCTTCGAAAATCGTGCCCTGATGCACGGATAGTGAAAATATTCCGATAACACCAAAAGACTCGTAATTATACAAAGATTTCAAAAATATCAGTATCATAATTTTTCGGTAATTAAAAAATCAGATATATCTCATTTACGCGTATTTTTATTACTACCGGTATTTTATTTGTTAGTCTACTATTCATAACACTATTTCTACTATTCATTACTAATTCACTATCTCTACTTTTTCTTACACCTATACACCTATCTCTTACATTTTTATATTTTCAACACAACTTTATTCACATCAAACCTTACACATTATTACTTTTCTTTGTAAAAATACAAAATTTAATCAAAATCCCCTCTCTTTACCCCATGATGCTGCCGGCCCCCTTCTCTCTCTTCTCTATATTATTTCTTTTTCAATTTATTTTGTTACATCAAAAATCTCAGTTCAAAATTCTATAAATACTCCCTCCCTCTTTCATTCTTTCACACATTCATTTTACATAACAAAACTCTACCAAAATTCTCTCTCAAAACCTCTCTCCAACAATTCTCTCTCAAAATACTCTTTATCATTTACTACTCTTCAAGAAAAATAACAAATATACTACCCATTCATCTCTTTTCAAATCCTCCATTAAACCTTAGGTAAAATTCTACCTATATCTCTTTATCATGTTCATACAACTTAGCATGAGCTTAGTGTATATTTCTTAGACTCATGGGAGTTAAAGAAGCAAAATATGTTCATGTTTTGTTTTTTTTCATGTTCATATTTTACATTATGTTATTATGTTATTGTTGTCATTGTTATTATTATTTTTGCTCTAATCTAACTTCTATATAGTATTATGTATATTATATATATATATATATTTCTTTAGAGCATACAAGCTCACTTGTTATTTATTTATTTTCATGCTTTGCAATTTATTTATTTAATTCATGCTATTATTAAGACTAGTCTTTCTAGTCTTAGACTTATCCATATCAAGTCAAAACGATTTTCTTTTCTTTTTGGGACTAGTCTATTCTTAGTCCCGGGTTGCCTTAATGAAGCTAAGGCTCCTAATACATGATTGAGATACCTTGATAAAGCTGAGGTTCCCAATGTTTGACCATATTATTATTACATTTATTTGCTTATGATTATTTCTTTCTATTATGTATTATTCTTACTTTTTCATTGTCACATAATCATATTCATGCATGATTAGAATATTGTTGTCTTAAATAAAAATAAAAATAGGTTCTTTCTTAAACAAAGAGAAGTAAACTAGATTTCTTAACAAAGGAATTTTCAACAAAAGATCTAAGTTTTGTTTATAGTAAACTCTCTTCAAAAGATAAGCTAATCATAAATTCTAGAAGTAGTAATGAAGATTTCTTCAAAATAATAAAAGGAACTCATTTCTTTTATAAATAAAAACTAAATACTCCATAAAGATAGAATTTTTAGCATTGAACTTAAGATTTTAACTCAACCATATCTTTTATAAAACTTAAATAGGTTCACTATAGACTTCGAAAATCATATACCAATAAAGTTTCTTCAAAACTTAATCTTTATATTGTTATTCTCTTTTCAAAATCAAAATGAAAATTTGCTAAGTTTTAATATTGACAATTCTTTATTGGGAATGCTTTTCTTATAAACTTATCTAAAAGAATTATTCCACCATTGACAAATATTAAGAATAGAACAAGTTTTTCAAATCAAGGTAAAATCAACTCACTATTTTAAAAATCAACTTAGAAAAATAAAATTTGCCAAGAAAGTAAAGTTTTAAAGGTAAACTTATTTTCTAAAGAAGAAAAAGAATATAAAAATGAGAGGAAAACTTACATTTAACAAAACTTCAAATATTTGGCCACACCAACAACTTAAGGAAAATTTTAAAGAGCTTATTTTTCAATCACTAGAAATAAAGTTGGTAGATAACTTAAAGAACCAATTTTTTGGGAATTAACTTACTTTTGAAAAGATAAGAAATGGAATTATAATAGGAAAAACACTCACTTATAACAACTTAGGAATTTTTAAGTTTTCTTCTAGCAATTTAAAAAGGAAAAATTTTCAAAGTTTTATCTTTTAAAACTCTTAAAGACAAATTGTTTGTGAAATATCAATGTTGAGACAACACTATAAAAATCATGCATACGATATGAGTGTAAATATATGTTCAAAGGATTTTTCAGCTATATAAATATCCATAAATTTTGCTTAAAGATTTTTGAGTAAAGAGAAGTTTGAAAAAAAAATCATATTTTGTGGACTATGAAATTCGTAATTATTTTGTACCGTAGTATTTTGCAACCTAAATGGCTTTTTATGACAAAAATAACCTTAGAAATGGATAGATCTTTTCGAATAGATAGAAAACGGTATATTATAAGCATAATTCCGAGTTAAAATGAGCTAGTTATAACCATTTTAAGTTGGAATTTCCTCTTATCTGAATTTTGACGCAAATGTTAGAATAGAATTAGACAGTTCAAGAAGAGATTCCATGAAATACTTATTTCGGGTATTTCTTTCATTTAGGTAATGAAGTTTGGGAAGATCCATATTTGGAGGACCACTACAAGTAAAGAGTTTTTAGTAAGGATGGCCGAGTGAGTTTATTTCCTACCTTTTACATACTTGTTTGTGCTTGTAGTTAGAGGCACTAGAAGTAGAAAAAGATAAAAATGAATTTTGTATGATAACATTGATTGAAAGAATACTAAGCATATCGGAGCACGAATTGTTGTTAAATCAAATTGTATTTTATTATTACCATGTTGGAATGTCTGCAATTCTATGATCGCTTTAAAGTACCTTAATTACATATTTCAAGTTATATATATTAATTGAGTCATGCATATCACATAGTTAGTTTCATTTCATTTGCTACTATACTCAATGGGACAAGAGTATGGTAGTAGGGTTTGCAGGAGCCATAAGTCTGCAAGATAGGCGAATAGGTGCCAGAAAGAACTATTTCAGGATGAGCAAGTAGGAGCTAGAAATAAACTACATAAGTTGCATTTCAAAGATGGGTTTTAAAGAGCCTAAAACACCTAACCTCTGAATGAAAGGGTAAATCCATTCAAAACATATGATTTCCGGTAGATCATATGTATTGCTTGTTCACTTGCTTGATGCATTCATATACTTGTTTAATAACTTGTTTGAAATTATTAATATGAGTACGTTGATTTAAGAATATTCTCACTAAGCTAGTTATGCTTATACTCCGATAGACATTTATTGTAATAGGACCAATATCCCTTATGCCCGAGGACTTTATATACTCGAATGAGATTGTGTTTTGGGGAGCCTCTGGAAATCCTTTGAAGATCTTAGGCTAAATATCCTTTAATGTCACTTGGTGTTAGTATTGTTTCCTCGTGTAAAAGACTAAGATGATATTATGATTGTTTGGAGATTTACAAGGGAAAGCCACTGAGATGATGTAAGGATTATATTCTTATAATGTTGAAATTAAATGGTTATCTAGATTTTTGTATGCTGTATGTACTATCTCAAACTATACATCCCACTGGTCTCCTATTTTTGTGATAGATGCCTTACATATGGTGTTGAAGCTTTTGCATGACTTCGGGAAGTCATATTTAAGTTTTAATACTGTATGTGGCGAACTGCCACGTTTAGGGTATCCTTTTGGGCGTGACACTCATGGTCTCGATTGGTGGTCCTATACGTCTTGTTAATCCAACATTTATGAAAGATTACGTTGTTCCAGTGTTAAACAAACCATACGCAATTTGATCTTTCCCTTGAATTGTTTTTGTTTATCATTTATTAATTGCACGCTATTTCTAAGTCATAAATGTATTTTTATGCATCTAATGGTGTTTGTGTTTTTATATTAAAACTTTAAATAAGCAAATATGTAACTACATACCTATAATAAGATTGTAGTCATCAGGGTTGGCTTCTTCCCATATGTTTCCTTAATCTTCCTCTTCGATCTCCACATCATCAATCGGAGTTCCATACATAGCAAAGACTTTAGCTATTGCAATAGCTTTACCGGTATTGGTATTTCCATTATTCAGACCTGTGACTCCAACTGCTCCTTTAGATTGTGAAGAACCAGCTACAGTGTTCATTCTCTGTGGACAGTTAGTTGATATATGACCAACTTTGTTACAGACAAAACAAGTTGCAATCTTTCTTTCTGAACAAGTAGTTTCCATGTGTACACTTTCTCCACAGTAATAACATTTGTGTTGCAATTGTGGGTATTCTCTTGGATGATGAGAGCCCCTATACTTCCAACATGTAACATTGTTCTTCCCAACTACTCCTCCTTTGTTCATACTGAGGGGTTTAAAGAACTTAATCTTTCAGGCACAAAATTTGCCATAGAATTTTCATAGGTCCCTTTTTCCAAAGTCAGTCCTCTTTTCTGGTACCTTTCCACCTCATATTTCTTTGTTCCTTCAATAATTTGGGCTTTTTCTACCATGGCCATAAAGTTAACAACCTCAAATTCAGCAAGCCTCCTATAAAAATGGGGTTCTAGCCCAGCCATGAAAGTTTCTCTTTAGCTCATTATTGTCTCGATAAGCATCTGGAGCAAACTGTAACAACCGATTGAACTCGTGTTTATATTCATCAATTATTTTATTTTCTTGAGTTAGATTCATCAGGTCAGTGCTATACTTTGCTTTTAAGCTGCTTAGGAAATACTCCTTCAGGAATTCTCGCTTAAAAAATTCTTAGGTTATTGGTTGTGGCAAACTTCTTTGTTTGGAATTCCACCATATCATTGCTCTCAACCTTAGCAAATATGATCCATATGGTACCCTCAGAGCTTCTGGTACCTGCAAACATCGAGGGATCGCTCAATTTGAGCTAGCTAGTCTTCAGCTTCTTCTGGCTTCCTTGGTATTCTCTCAAAATAACCGTTGAATTTTATGAATTTAAGTAACAAGTTCCTTTGAGGTTGTAACGGTGATGGTGGTAGTTCATGGTCACATTGAGGCGGTCCATGCACCTCGGCATAGATTCAACTTGGTCGTTAAGATCCATTGGTTCATTTTCTTGAAATTGGATTGGTGTATCGTGTCTTACATTCCTCTGGATACGTGCTAAAGGCCTTATTGATGCCATAGCTGGTGGAACTATATGTGGTGCTTGCACATTTTCAAAGCTTGTAGTAACAATGCATTTTGCTGTTGGAGTGTTTGCAAAATGTTTTCTAACTGATTTTGAGATAGTGAAGGCACATTTTCAAGTGGATTTCCAGATATTCTGGCATTCCTACTCCTACCTCTTCCACTTGGCATTCTATTGGCATCAAATATGATAATTGAGTTAAATCACATTCATCATCATTTCATTTTTACCCAAGGTAACTATTAATGTTCATATATATATATATTCACATATATTTATGCATCCAAAACATACATAAGTCCCCTAGTTAGTGTTATATGTACATAACAAAATTGGCACTAACTCTATTCCTATCATCTACTACTAATATCATCTAAAGTAATATATTAGAGTCTATCACATACATATCATGCTCTAATATATACATACCATCAAAAGTCTATCAAAATATCACAACTATCCTACCATCTCTCAAAACAAACATCATAGCATAATACTAAATCTGACTCTATAGGCTAGGGTATAGGTGTCCTTTGCCCTTCTCCTTGGAGCCAAGTTGGGGATATTCATCTCTATCATTAGAATCACTATCGTTGCTATCATTCCTGATAGCTCTGCTCATAGGTGGTGCCAAAGTCAGATCTGTCATCTTTAACTGAATGCCTCTAGTACCTGTCCTCTATTCGCCTCTAGCGACAAGTAAAGGCCCGTCCTCTATTATCCAACCTCCGTGAGGAGTCCCAATCCATTTTCTATAATTGTAATTCGAAACATACTTTTCAGCTTGAATCGTTCTAGTGTTTCATTCCTTTTTATCTAATAAAGTTGTTGTTATACTCTTCTCATGGACTGTAGACTAGACTGATATCTGTTTCCTCTTAATAGGAAATTTAGTAGGGTATCTAAACTCACCTCCCTCTTCAGAATGATGGGTGGTCTATCCATTAAGACATCTTCGGGAAAATTGCATCTAATCACATGTGCCAACATCTAATCATCACCATAAGCAGTATTTTCTCTTACCAGGGTATGATCATGCCTGACATCGTGAGCATATAGCTTCTCATCTCCAATGGGTATCCAAACCCTGAAATCTGGTGGATCTGGCCTCATGATCTTGATGACACTATGAAAGCTATTTTGTGAATTTCAAGACCTCCTCCCCCTGGATTATCAGTCTCTCAAATCTATAAATAGTCTCTATAGCTGATCCATTATTAGGAAAGGCTCTCTCCATCAAGAATAACCATTCTTTGAATAAAAGCTGCAGACCTCTTTTCCAAGTGCTAACGATATCATTTGGTGTCTTGGTAATCCTGCACAATGATAAGTCTTCTACTAAGACTCTCAATCTGCGCTTGTAATCAGTTAAAGTCTCCTCTTCTTGGATACTAAATGTCATCCACTGGTTATTACATAACGCATGATTAGGGAGAGAGGAGAGAGGATTTGTGGAGAAAGTTTGGTAGAGTTTTGTCAATGTTTAAGAAATATGTGTAAAGAATAAAGGAGGAATAGGTGTTTATAAAGTTTTGGAGTAGAAATTTATGTGATTAAAATTAAATGAAAAGAAATGCAAATGGATTGAGAAGAAGGGAAGAAGGGAGGGGGGGGGGGGGGGGTTGTGTGTGGGGGGTGGTTTCGACGAGAAGAGAGAGGGGAGAAAATTGATTGAAAATTGATTTTTGTAATTATAAGTAAGTAATGTGTAAGATAAGTATTGTAAGAGTATAAGAATAGGTAGTAAGAAAAAGTAAAGATAGATGAATAATAAATAAGACAAATAAATTACTATTAGTAAGGAAAAAACTTATAAACGAGCTATATCTGATTTTTTTAGAAGCCAAAAAACTTTATAACTGATATTTTATGATTCCTCATCTTATTACAAGTCTAGATTTGTTGTCAGAATATTTTTACAGTTTTGCATGTCGGGACCCTGATTTTAGAAACTGATCCCGTCTGGTTTCAAAATGAGTGAATTTGGCATTATTCTGAACCATAATCTATGGTTAATTCATTTATATTGTTCTAGGGATTCAAGCACAGGATTACTGAAGCTAAACAATCTGGATCTTAGGGTGAATCTATGTTGACTTTTAGGGTTTCGGTTTAACTTTTGGTTCTAGAGTTTACTTATAGATACAAAAAAATCTAGGGGTTTACAGCTACAAAGGGTTTTAAACTCAAATTCAATTGTCATTTTGGTATCGTTTTCAAACTGAACAGATACTAAACCGATACAGATATTATGCTGATAAAAATCCAATAGTTTTACTCATAAATTGACTAAGTCAAATCAATACTAAATCGATACCGAACTTTTACTGATCCAATACAGATAAAAATCCAACAATCCAAATAATATCTTTTACAAATAAGTACTAATAGCCATTAGATAATTGTACAAAAGGTAGGAGGGGGGGACTAGATAACAAAAGTTCTACTATGAGAATAAGATCTGGTATTTTAATAAGAGAAAATGCCTACATTGGTAGGGATGCAATTGGATAAGTTGTTATAGGTATTCAACCAACTAAAACAATTATAGTTTGACCCCATAGGATTTTGGGACGAATTTGAGAAAATTTTTGTAACCGTACAGGGTTTAAGATCAATTGTGGGTCATAGTTATGATATGTAGGAAACCCAACTCGATAAATTATAAATGTTAGGTTCTTTCTAAGTATGTTTTGATGATAACAAAAGCATAAAAAGTTACTAATACTTTTATTAAGCACATAAGAAATTGTTTATTAAATAAGATAAAATTGTGAAAGTACATGGATTCCAAAGTATCATATAGAGCGTAGTATTTTGGTAAAGTAAAATATTAGAGGTTACATAGAGTGTTACCTAAAATGTGTTGGATAGACTAAAGAAGCAAAATCAACATAGAGGTTACCTAGAGTATTAAACATGGTGTAAGTTTGGAAGACACAAAAAGTTCACAAATTGTGTACATATTGATCAAAATGTTATTTAAACGTTTTTTAAACATGATTTCAAAGCTTAGCTCCAAAATTGAATACATTTGAGTAGTGTATTCAAATGTTCCACCAAGTAGAATTAAAACCTATAGGGATTTGAATCAATTTTCATCAAGTTCATCAAAGTATTTCAAGATTCACATGATTAATGCTAAAATTTTCAAATCAAATTGAAGATTCAAGTTTGAAGATTCAAGTTTACCACGTCACATTCTCAGTTTTTCCTTTGAAAATATGAAGATAAGCTATAAGATAAGTTATGTTTTAGTTGAAAAGAGGATAGATAAAGGTTCAAGTTTAAACTTTTAGTTGAAACAAGATGGTCTCTTATTTTAAGGGATATGCATATAAGAGATAAAATGATGAAGGAAGTTATACTTGGATAAAATTAGATTTTTCTCCACTTTAAACCATTTTAAATGAGATGTTTTTAGGAAAAAAAACTAATAACAAATATACGAGGAAGTGGCCAAAAAGAAAAGAAACAAAGATATGTGGAAGGAAGATAATTATATAGTTTGAATCTTGAATTTTGAAGCTACACATGATAAGAAGATAAAAATATTAGCTGCAAAAAGGAGGGAATTGTATGATTATCGACCTCTTAAATAAAAATTACTTAAAAACTAATTACCAAAATATCGATGCAAAATTGCATCTTTAAGGGGTTATTTACAAATTTACATATAAATCTCATTTTAAATATGTGATTCATTAACAAATATGAAACAATCGTTAAAGATGCGATTCACGAACAAAATAAGCGAATCTCCCTTTCAAGATGCGATTATCTTAAGAAAAATATGAAACACTCTTTGAAATGTGATTCAACATTGATGACTTTTGGTTGAATCGCATCTTCAAAGGATATTTTATGTGTAAATTTGTAAAACGTCTATTCAATATGCAATTTTATATCCGTATTTATGTAATTATTTTTGTATAACTTGTATTTGTGTAATTTTTTTCTACAAAGTTAGTAGACACATGTTTCACTATGTAAAAAAGCATGAAAGGAGAGTATCTTCAACATTCAAGCTCAACCATTCTTTTCCCGCCATTAAAGACAGATATATAAGCAAGAGCCTATTTTAGAAGATATGAAAGAGAAAAAGAACAAGAGCTCTTACTATCATATTTCAAGCACTAAATACTTGCAATCAATTTCTTCTTTATGAACATCTTTTATTTCTTTACTTGTTGATTTGTTAGGAGAAGGAACTTTAGTGTGTGTCATTTGGTTTTGATTCTATTTGCTGCTGTTGTTTAGATTACAAATAACTTTCTAATCAGTGATTTCTTAAGAATAAGTTAGGAAGCTTGAACAGAGAGAATTAAGATAAATAAAGTTGGCATAATATTCAAGCTTTTCTCTTCCCTCTCTCTTTATATTTTGCACATTTGCTTCCTTGTTTAAGCTTACATATATATACATATATTGCAATTGCTTCTCATGCCATGTTTTATGTTATCAAAGTGGTTTCAAGAAATTATTTATGAAGTTCTAATTTTTTTAAGTAACCAATTCAACACTACTCTTGGTAACTTAATTGGGATTGATGATGATAAAATATAAAAATAAAATAATTATAAAAATATTCAATTAAAAAATTCTAAGAAGCGAAATTTCCTCACTCCTAAGTTACACTACCTTCGTTGTTTGCTTCCTTAGATGCAAAAAGCAATGCACTATTTGCAAATTAATGTAATGTTTGCTTCTAGATCTCATCGTTGGACCAATGTCCTCCCTTTGCCTTAATAGGATGTGTAAACCTTGAAGAATGGTAATTAACTCTACACCTCATCTTTTGTAAGTTGGTACTCAATTTGTTTGCAAGCTTGCAATCAAATTTGTAAAGCTAAACAACATGCATAAACAAGTGTCAATCATAGTTGTCATATCAAGAGTTGACTTCTAAATAAGAATTATAATTTTGAAAAACCAAGAAATCAAACATTATCCTTAAATCATGGAAAGATTTTTTTACCAAAAACCTCCCATAATGAGAAGGTAATGCAAAATTTTTCCCCCTTTAAACAAAGTATAATTTCTAGCTAAAATAGAATGAAAAATCATTTGAAGAAGAAAAAAGCAATGCATAGGCAAGAGTGTAAATTCCAAGTTAAGTTGTCACGCCCCAAAGTGTACCCTAAACGTAACAGTCCGCCACACTCAATATTAAAGCTTAAGTATGACAACCTTAGCCACTCCTAAAAGCTTTGATATTAAGTGTAAAGCGTGCTCTCACAAATTTAGAGGACCATACATGAATTATGAAGCTTAAAAAGATATAATAACATATTAAGAAAAGAGGATTCATAATATTCCATTTACTTATAACAATGATCTTTACAAATTTAGAAACATTTCCCTAATTCACTAATCTATTACAAGAATATTTGTACATCATTTCTAATACTAAACTTCATCTAAAATTTCCTTATCCAAAAAGAAAATTACCTGACTGCAAGGTCGCGGCCTTAACCACAGATAAGGAAACTGCAAAAGACATCTATGGGGGTATAAGCGGACAGGCTTAGTGAGAACTATTTCCATAAATAACTTCTTGTAACAAAATTTCAAACAAGTTGTTTAATCAATCAAATGAAATGCGACAAATACGTGGGCAAACAAGACATATAGTTTTCCGGAAACTATATGTTGAATAGATTTGCGCCCTCCATTTGGGGTTTGGTGATACATAACCTCAAAACAAGTAGTTTTAGTTAAAAAGATTTATGCTTTCAACCAATGTCGCCAAGCATGTGAAGTCTACTTGAATCGAGCCTTGCTTTCGGATCTTCGCCAAGCATTTCCTTAACGCTGCCAAGCAATTGCTTTCGGACACTCGCCAAGTGTTGTTTTTTACATGAGCTTACTATCCTTCTCACCCAAGGATAATAACCCAAATGCAATGTGACTCACTTCGTGGTATGCATGAATCCATTTATTTATGATATCATAATATTATTATTATCAAATTTAAGGCGATCAAAGAATTTCATACAAAGCAAGTGTTATACTAAAACAAACATTTAAATAAATTCCGACCTCGATATTATTAGGTTTCTTTCAAAGAATTATTTTACATACATATCCATTTGTCTTTTCCTAGTTCTAATGCAACTAAATTACAAGCACAACAAGTATAGCATTTAAAGGAAATAAATTCACGATGCCATGTAGACTATTCTTCTAATAATCTTCGGGATATAGGTGTCCTTCCTCGGAGTCACCTAGCCAAGGAAAATACCCACAATGAGTATTTCTTGATGATTTTCTTGAATTTTGACAAGACAATGTCAAAAGAGCGTTAAAGTTCGTATAAAGAAAGTTTCAATTTAAAATGGCCATAACTTGGTCATTTTAATCGGAATCGCGCATATAATATACCGATTTCTACTACTCGAAAAGATCTATTCATTTCTAAAATTATTTTTATCAAACTAAACCATTTTTATCAAACTAAACCATTTAGGCCCCAAAAAAGTGGTGATAAAATTCACCACGAATTTTCCAACTCAAAAACTTTGGTCCAATCATCCAAAAATTTATTTGATAAATACTTAGTTATTTATATAGTTGAAAAATCATCTTTTTATAGCTACATAGCTCATATTTATTCATGCTTTTATTGTCCAATCATGTTTCTTGAGTAAAGAAATATTAATTAGAAGTTTAGAAAACTATAGTTTACAAGAAATTCATTTTGTGATCGGTTTTTGAAATGAATACTTGGATTCTTTTTGTTTTTCAAAGAATTATTTTATTTTTGACTTATTATTTTTCTAGATGACTTTTTGAAAAACAATTTTTCTTTTTTTTCTAAATTCTTGTGTTGGTCTTATGTATGTTCTACACAATCCTTCTTTGACTATTTATTTGAAAAGATCTAAACTTGAAAATCCTCACTTCTTGCTTCCTAAGATTGTTGCTATGTTATGTTTTTCATAGAAATCATTTTATATCAAAAATCATTTTCTTTTGAAAAACAAAGTGAGATAAAAGCTTTTCATAACAAAAGTAGTTTCTAAGATTGTAGTGGTTCTTTTGTAACTTGAAAAGAATGACTTTATTCTTATTAAATCATAGATTTTATACTTCACATAAACTTATCTCTAAGTGGTAAAAATCTCCTTTTGTCAATTATTTTTAGAACTTGAAATTTTGGACAATAATCTAAATGAGCATGATTTATGAGAAATGATAGCAAACAAAAATAACATAAATAATAAAGTCAAGTATTGGGAGTCTTAGCTTTTTCAAGGCTCCCGGACTAAGAAGTAGACTAGTCCCAAAATAAAATAAAATGAAAGAAAGAAAATTTGTTTTGACTTGATGAGGACAAGTCTAAGACTAGAGACTAGTCTTAAAATAACAAGGATGAATAAATAAATTGCAATGGAATAAATAAATAAATTGCATTGCATAAAATAAATAAATTGCAAGTGAGCTTATATGCTCTAAAGAATATGTATTTATATATAGATAATAATACTTGAGTATAGTAACAATTAATATGAACAAAATAATAATAAACATAATAGTTTTCATGAAATGATAATACATAAACATAATGTAGTTCCATAACATTAGTTTTTGGAAAACTCACACTATGTCATGTAAAGTTACATGACATGAGAAGAAGAAAACAATAGGAAAAGTTTACTTAAAAAAGACTTTGGTAGTTTTGGTTTTTGTTATAGGTAGAAGTTGTTTTGGAATTATTTGGAGAGAGTTTTGGGAGGATATTTGGAGAGAGTTTTGAGAGAAGAATTTGAGAGAATTTTTGTTGAGAATTTGTGGGTAGTAAATGTATGAAAGAAGTGAAGAGGAGGGGGATATTTATAGGAAAATGTGGAGTGATTTTTGAGTGATTTAAATAAAAGAAAATTGAAACAAATTGAGAAAGAGCGGGAGGGGAGATGCGCCGGCCATGCTTGAGAGGAGACAGGGAGTGTTTTATTTTTTTTTTGTATTTTGTGGATTAAATGAAGTAATAAGTAAGGTAGATGTGAATAAAGTTATGGGAAAGGTAAAAAGTAAAGGTTATAGGTTATGGTGTGTAAGAGTAGGTGTAAGAAAAAGTAGAGATAAAAGAGTAGTGTAGAATAGTAATGAATAGTGTAATGTAAAGTAGATATGACTAATAAAGTATCGGTAGTAAGAAAATACACATATAATTGCGATATCTATTATTTTTACTTACCGAAAAATTACAAAATTGATATTTTTGAAAACCTTATATTTTTACCAGTCTAACGGTATATTCGGAATATTTTTACTATTCCGGGCTTCGGGACACGTTTTTCAAGAACTGTGTCAGATCGGGTCTGAAACAAGTTGCAGTTTTACTAATCGGATCTTTTTATATTTCCTTGGGTAATTACGCACTATTCTATATTCTAAACTCCCACTTACTCTTACTGAGTTGCTTATTCGGGATTGCCGGACTTAAGCTATTACGTCTAACTAGGGTTTTGTTGACCTTTAGAGTTCCGGTTGACTTTCAGTTTAGGGTTTTTAGGCTAAACCGATTCCAAAAATTTGGGGGTTTACATAAGTATAATAACATAAATAATTGAGTTGAGAGAAATGATGATAACAATATATGATTATAGCATAGACATAATTTTAGCATAACACGATTGTATGGAATATTTGTCGAGATTGTATATTTATAGTTTAATAAGATGTTTAAATAATCCATGTATGCATATTTCCTGACATTCATGTTACTTTTCCAATTTTACTGTAATATGCACTAATTGAGATTTTGTGATGCACACATGAACCCATTTTTCCAATTGAAAGAAGTAAGAAGGTGGAATGATGATAAAATCCCTATAGGGTTTTTGCTCAAGTTTGGAAGATCTTATAGAAAAGTAGGAAAAGTTTACGTCTTATATGACTCATTTCGAACTTAGTCCAGTTGTATCCTAACACATCAGGGGTGGGAAACAAAATGAAAAACATGAACCTATGTGCTAACAAGCTTGCAACATATAAGATGGTTTTTTAACATCTTGAGAACTCTGTTGACAATTGGAATGCCAATTTTTAAAAACATTGGGTGTTTGGGATTATATTGTGATATTCTATACGAGTAAAGTTCCATATATATTATGGAAGAAAATTTGCATTGATTTTTAAGATCATAATAATAAATATCAAGTCAATACTACTTAAAGGTCTTTTAATCAAGTAATTGAAAAGGCTTACGACTGATATACTAATTTAGCTATTAATTTCTATTGCACTGGGGTTTTACATAACTAATCTAGCAATGAAGTTTATTGGTCCAAATAATTAAGAAACAAAACCTCTTATGATTTTTGAATTTTAAGTTTCAATAATGGCCAATTACATTGCTAAAAAAAAAATTGATGTTTGAAAGTAAGTTCAAATAAAGTATTAATGTTTTCAATTGATTATAAAAAAATCAACGGTATATAGACAAAGTATTAATATTTCAAGTAATTAAGAAAATAGATCAACATTGTAATCCCTAAGATTTTTCACACTAGTATAAAGAATAAGATAGCAAATGCACGATAGATGGTGAATATAAGACTTGACAAAACCCTAGAATGCAACTATTAGTAGTCTTGAGATCACCTATAACTTAAAACCTGAATAGAAATTTTCCAAATATTAAAAGACATCAAAAACAATATTTTGTAGCCTGAGTCAAAAACTTGATACGTAATCATAACTAGCCTTAAATTTCAAGTAGATTTAAAGAGGATTAATTTATAGAGCTTATTGGCTGTAAAACAATAACTTAAAAATAAATCACTAAGGGTTATAAATATGCAATGAAAATGAAAACAGGTCCATAATTATAAATCTAGACCTTAAATAAAGATTTGGACTATACCATCATGCTAGTTAGAGAATTTCAAGTCTGTAGAGACTAAAAACCTAATTTAACCTATTGGGTCTGAAAACTTTAATCACATAGGTTAAAACTCCAAAAATATTCAATCCGGTAAACTTTAAACTCAAAATTTCAACTTAAGAAAAATCTAGAAATAATGTAGAGGCCTTAATTGAACTTTTAAAGATGAGATCCTCAAAAAGTTGATATAACTATATGTGCATGACCTAATATTCTATGAGATAACTTAGATATTTGGTGTTTCAGATATCTTATTAGAAAAACATGTGATATTTATCTTAATTTGCATTCTTGAAGTCGGTTACCGTGATGGAAAAGGGAAGGGCACCACTTTTTTCTTCAAGTAGATCAAATTGCAACCAAAGTTAAATTGAAAAGGAAATTTCAACAAATATGAGCTTCCAACTACACCTTGGCATTTAAGAAGGAGAATGACCAAAATCAACTTGCTAAATTGTCGTGTATACATCTCCCTTCCACAAACAAACATCAACATCATTCACTCTTGTAATTTATTCTCTATATCCTATTAATTAATGCCTTCATAAAAGTTCCTTCACTTTTCCCTGAATTACCTACCGTGAACCCCACTTCTTAAAGTAAACAAAACATATCAAAAGCAACATCCTAGACTACCCTATTCAAGCCATAAATACCCTTGACAAGGAATCCATCTGGCTAAAAACAAATTCATGTTTCAAGGGTCAAACTATAGGTAAGAAAGGTCTCATTGAAGTTAGATTATTCTTAGAAAATCAACAACTTATTACCTTGCTTTTAAACTTAGGTTTCGGTTTTACTAAAGAGGATAGAGTATCACTCTACTATCCATCTAAACAAGGTAATATCTACACTATATTATAGCCTATATTATGTCCATGCATAAAAAACTAGAAAAATAAAAAGAATCAAGCTTGTAGACCTTTATATGTTCTGTTACCCTAAGAGCTTGAGAGCATTAGTACTATATCCTTGTATCATTGCTTGATTCATGTTCTATCCTAGCTAAACAACTCCTTTAATAATGAATTGCATGAAAAACTAACTAGTATGCTTAGCTAAACACATTCTTAGGCTTCAGTCAACAAGAGGAATTGCAAACACCTAGTTTTTCATTGAGTTAAGATGGAATTTAGAATTGAAAATCGATATAAAACCCAATATGAAAGTTAGCATGAATGGTATAGTTAGTGAGTCCATCTATGGTAGCATGCATAGAATGAATTGAGTCATTTAGAAGTTAAAAAATTCCAATTATACCATTTCAAATTATATATCTATTATTTTACTTTCAAACTCTCTTCGAAACTTGGATTTGCAAAAATTTAACATTTAAATTATAAGGCATTCTACTATGGATTTTCATAAGGAAAATTTCTATGTAAGTAAATTGATCAAACTA
Source organism: Combretum micranthum (assembly GCA_024138025.1). Taxonomy (NCBI): domain Eukaryota; kingdom Viridiplantae; phylum Streptophyta; class Magnoliopsida; order Myrtales; family Combretaceae; genus Combretum; species Combretum micranthum. Next base: position 131,699 of record JAMXBD010001973.1, on the reverse strand, counting down.
TACATTAATTTCAAATTGTCAATCTTTATTGCATTAAGCTTTAAGAAGCCATATTATGCATGAACAAAGCCCAATTCTTTTTCATGCCATAAGCCCATTATTCCACCTTATCCGGCATATACGCGCGCATACACACAATAGTTCTTATATGCCCCTAAAGTCAATGCTACTTTATCTCAGTATAAGAGATAAATATCAAATTATTTAGACAAAATCACTCCCTCCTCTTCCATTTAGTAGACGCCTCTCCTTACACACACACACACATCACATTTTCCTTTATCATTTTCTTATCCAAAATTATCCAAAAGCTCAAGTTAATTTTCCATAAACAAGTCAAGATTCAAGTTAGGTAAGCTATTACATAATTTCACCTTGATTATTTTATAAGATAAGTAAATGTCATTTGATGTTCATGTTAGTTGATGTTAAATGTAAGGTTGTTAAGAGTATTGGTGTTAGAGGGATGAAGTTGAATTATGAAGTTTGATTTCTAAGCCTTAAATCATGGATATTATACACTTTGGTAGGCTTATTGGAGTTGATATGAGGATAGCTAAGTATAAGGCAATATGAAGATGAAAAGAGTGGATATGAATCTTGTATGTTGATGTTATAGCGTCTTTGTTGGGAACACAATCTTTGAAGTTGGTCAATATGAGTAAAATTTAAGAGTTTAGAAGTAATGTTTCATTGGGTGCTTGATATGGGGCATGGTAGAGCGCATGACATATTCTTTGTGCATTCCTTGTGGATACACCCCTTGATATGGGCATGTAAGCCCCGGAAAATTTCAGTAAATAGTCTAGGAGATGAACTTAGGAAATAAAACCCTAAAAGCCACTCCAAATTAAAACCAAACTTAGATAGGTCCCAAACTCTGAACGAACCTGGAAATTTCTAAATCGTGAGAGAAATAAGAAATCTCAGAAATAAGCTAGCAACTCAACATACTTCCATTATAAAACCCTTACGTACGACAAATTTTCCAATTAGCTATAACTTACAAAATTCGGGTAAAATGGAGCCCTAAAGCAAATTGCTAAAAAGTAAATAGTGATTAACCTTCGGAAATAAAACCCAATCCAAAGAATTCCGGGAACGTTGTAAGATACTAAGTTCTTATGAAATCGCCCTTAAAATAAATCTCACCAATCAAATAAGTCATGTAAGTAAAATATTAGTTTTTATTTTGGCAATGGGGCGAACCGGGAGGTCAACCCGGAAACCTAAGTCCTTGAATCTCCCGAGAAACTCCATATCTAGACCGGCAATCGTGTATTCCTAAACCCAGGAGTTGGAACAAGAGGAAAAAGGTGTAATCGGTCGTATTAGGTCTGGGATACTTTGTAAAGATGAGATCAATGAAATTCCGACCTATTCAATCAGATCAGGTGCCAGTTTCGAAAACGCGCTTGGGATTCGAAATGTTAAGAATATGTTTTAATGCGTTAGACTTATATTTCTAAAGGATCTCTAAGTTATTAGTTTTACAAATTTTCACATAGCTAGAATTATCTAATTTTACAAATCTGTTCGTAATTAGTGAGTCTTCCAGTACGAGTTAATATTTTTAGTCGCCTAAATTGTTGTTGTTGTTATTATTATTATTATTCTTATAAGGTATACCCTAGTTCTCCTAGTGATCGTATAGTAATCGGACGAACTTTGGAAACCGGAGAACGAAACCCTATTCGGTCCGATTCCAGCTTAGTGAGAGGAGCCTAGAAAACCCTAGATCGGCTTTCCTTCGATTTCATAATAAAGAAGTTTTATAAAGTAAATGAACATGAATTATTGTTCTAAAGCATATTCTAAACCTTTGAAAGTTCCAAATTCGGGAATTTTTCAATTTCGAGCCTTCCCGAGCTCAAGTACAGAAAAGCGTGCCCCGACCACGGATTCAGAAAAATGTTCCGGAATATTCATTAGAACCGTAATTTTATAAGGATCCCAAAAATATCAATTTCATAATTTTCCGAGCTATAAAAATTACAGTTATAGCTTTTCCCGTGTTTTCGGTACAACCGGTAAAGTAGATGTCTTGTCTATTCACAAGTACAACCTACACTACACACTACCCATAACCCTATTCTTACATCCTTACAACTACTCATTTCAATTTTCTTTTCCAAGAAATTTTGTCTCTTAAATAATTATCACATTTATTACATTTTTTTTAAATTACAAATTTCAATTTTTCAAAACACACACACACACACACACATGGATGGCCGGCGCCCCTCCCTTTTTTTTCCTTCCCATTTGATTTATTTTTGCAAATTTTATTCAACTAAACCCTAATTCACCTCATATATATACATATTTTTCTCTCTCTCCTCATTTCTTCTTATTTCAAAGTTTGAAAAAGAGTAAAAACTCTCTTCTCCTCCCTCTTGTGCGAGCATTCCCTCCCCCTTTCCTCTCACTTTCCAACTTTGTTTCTTCTTCTTTCCTCCTTCAAGACCCCTTTGGTATGTATATTTAGGCTTTGTTCATCCTAAATCTTGTTATGGCAAGATTATTCTTGTGTGTTTTCTCATCTAAATCCCAATGAGCATGAGCAAGGGACATGAAAACACTACTACAAGAATCTCAAGCCATCTCAAGAAGTGGATCTAGCCTTTGAATGAGTTTTGTTTGAAATATCAACTTGTTCATGCATGTAAAGTAGAGATCTTGCATATATATTGTTGATCATGCCATGAGATCCATGATTTATACACTATATATAGTAGATCTAAGGTTTAGACATTCACAACTTCATGAACATGTATGATCATAGAGATATTTTTGCTTCCATACATTGATGATCATAAAATGTAGTCTTGTGTATATATAGAGATGCTAGATGGTAAATATTCACATATGGAAGGCAAGAACATTGAAAAAGGAAGGACTTTGTCAAATATGAAATGTTGAAAATTCGGATGAAATGGAAACCCTACTTCAAAAACCCACAAAATCATTTTTAAACTCATGTTCATAAGAAAAATGAAGGGTATGTATAATAGGTATATTGAAGGAATGATTTTTATAAACTTAGGTAAGTTAGGCATAATAGAGACATAAAAATAAGGAGTAAGGTTAGAATGGAAAGTATTGAAATATGGATGAGTAGTCAAATTCGTAACTTAGGTTCATGCCCACAAGAACACTTAGAATTTAAGTCTAAATTGGATGTTATAAGCTAAATGAAGTCCTTAGATAATATATATATTGGAGCTTCAAATTTTAATGCATTAGACAAGTTTTTCCATAAGAAAAATGCAAGGAAATGAGATTTACAAAATTCGGATTTCTACAAGTAGCTAGTTTAAAAAGATGTTTAGCAAATGAAAATGTGGATTTTTATGCATGAATGAAGGCCATGACTATTTAGACCTTGAGGACTTATTTTTAGATAGATAACAAGTGGATTACAAGATTAAAAGTCAAAGAAACCCTAAGGAACATTAAGTGGAAGAATAGCTTCTTAAAATGACCTTTATGGGATTTTCCAACACTTGAGAGTTCATAAGAGTTTATTATCACAAAATCATTATGACCATGCATATATTAAGTCCATCACATGGCATTCATATTAGTAATTCATTCCCATACCATTCATGCATGAATCATCAACTAGGAACATTTTTATCAAAAGCAAAACAATTTTTCGAAATCGGGAAAGTGACAGAACAGAACTGATCCCACTGTTCCGTGGCCTTACTACTTTCAAAACTTGAAAATAATCCTGGAAATAGATAGATATTTCGAAGTGGATAGAGATAGATATAAAATTTGCGAAATTCCGAGTTAAAATGACCAAGTTATGGCCGTTTTAAGTTGGAACTTCCGCAAATAGCGAGAATTCCGATTTTGTGTAGTATAGATACATAGTTTGAAGTAGTTTAGTGATGAGATTCTTATTAGGCTATCTTATTTGGTAGGTGAATCCGAACACGACGATACCGTATCACCTGACCACCATATTGATAAGAGACCGGCGTACCATGGCCGAGTGAGTTCCTCTTCCGATTTCAATTATTACTTGTGATTGTAATGATTGTCGCACTAGTTGCTAGGTAAAGATAAAAAGATGATTATGTATGATGGGGTATATGGGAATTATATATTTGTTTGCTGTTGTGTGAAATGGAACTTAAGAAATATCGAAACCAGGTGTTAAGCTATTGATTGATTAGCTAGCATTTTATATTGATTGTCTGCGAACAATTGTTGGTCACCTAAAAGAATTGAATTAATATATATTTGACTTCAGTTATAATTGGACTCATTCATATCACGACGGGGATGGAACATTAGCATTGGTTGGTTTTTCGTGATCCATAAAACGAATATGTTGGTTAATCGTGATCCATAAAATGAATATGTTGGTTAATCGTGATCCATAAAACGAATATGTTGGTTAATCGTGATCCATAAAATGAATTATTGTTCAGTTGACCGTGAGCTTAAACGGCGTCGTACCGCAGGATTCGTTAATCTGCTAACCCGGGATGGAGGGCGTAATTCCATCCACAGATGATTTCCGGCTAGTCATATGTTTGCTGAACTCATTCGTTGTTGCATTCCACTTGGTTGATTAATTGCTCGTCTGAATGTGTTGTATTAATTGTGATTCGGAAGTTCCACTCACTAAGCTAGTGTAGCTTATACCCCTATAGTTTCCTGTTGCAGTATGAGTACCTTTGGCTTTCTCCGAGGACCTGTGGACACCAGGTATGGCTTTTAGATACTAAGGAGCTTTTGATGAGGCCGGGGCCTAAAGATTAGAAATGGGCTATAATCCTGTTTTCCAAACTGGTATTCAAAGGTTAATGCAAGGAAATTTGTGGGCTCGAGATGTGGTGGATGATGTTATCGGGGGTATGCCCCTAGATCATGTAATAGAATAATTATCTGTAAGACGGTTATGATTTACATTCTTGCTGCTGTGTATGTCTCTTTAAGCCGCTACGAAGCAAAGTATGGTCTATAAATGTTGAGAGCGAGCCTTACACGCGATGTTTAAACTCATGGGAAGACTAAATTGTCTTACTTGAGATTAAATGTTGAGTGTGGTGGACTGTCACGTCTAGGGCACACTTTGGGGCGTGACAGGGCATGCCAAGGGGCATGGTAACCTCTATATCCACACATTATTGGATACGTCCCTTGATACAAGGTGTGGCAAGGGGTATGGTAGCCTCTGTTTCTTACCGTGGTTGATATGCCCCTTGATATGGTGCGTGGTGAGGGGCGTATGGGTCTCTGATCTCATATCATCCTTCATACGTCCCATATGGACATAAAACCTTGTTTATTCCTCTTTCTCATGTTAAATTCTTAGTAATACAAGCTTTTCTATCTTATAGAACCTTAAATCAAGGTTTAGATTTTCTAATTGATTATTACGATAATTGAGGCAAAATGTACAGGTGAACAATTGAATCTTTTCACTTGTTTACGGTTGTAATATAGTAGCATATAATCTCATATATAATCGAAATTGATTACATGTATGGGGATTGGGAATAATACATGTTGCATAATTATTTGACTGAATGACAATCATAATGCTAAAAGTGATAACTAATTAGATGATATTGATCAGTGAATTTATGCCGTTGATTGTCTGGAAATTGATTGGTTGCCAAGTAATTTGATAAGCCTTACTTGATCCATAAATGAATCAAACATCCATTGCACTGCATTACACATTTGCATTTACTTGGTATTCACATCACACATTATTATTTCTACTCTATGGTAATGCTTGATTATATCTAGTTTATCTAGTAAAGGTTACCATTGGGTTGCCAACCCTACATGAACTAAGTAAGTTTGAAAGACATTGCCTGATGAGAGTTGGCTTAAATGATAATATTTAATGGAAATTCTGAGATCCAAGTGAAGTTGAGAATATATTGAATATATGTTTCTATGAGTAATAAACGAGTTTGAAAATGAATACTCCTTCCTTAGCTTTTTGGGTCTACTGGATGTGAAATACTAGTGTTGGTCCTTCAACCCCCCAGAAAGGGTGTAAATCTCCATAAGTTTGGGTTCCGATTACCTAAACCATGTTGTGCATATGCTTGACCATTGCATTGCATATGAATGTTAATCATACTTTATGTGAAATTGTTTGTATGATGTTAAGATTGTATTATTCATTAAGCTCATTTGCTCACACTCTAATAGACCATTGTTTTCAAGACTATAAGAAGGAAGACCGAGACCAAGACTAAGTGTTGGAGTTAATATCAAAAGTAGAGCTGTTTGATCATGGTTTTGAAAGAGATTTTTGTTATTTGTAATGGAGATTTGGAGATTAATATTTGTAATAGTATGAGCTATTGTAACGTAATCTTTTGAAGTTCTTTTGTTATAAGTATATAAATTAAGTCCTTGAAGATAAAGTTGAAATTTATTTTGTGGTGATTTTAGACTTTTGTAAACTTATTCCTATATTTAGCTTATAGTATGCAGTGTCTTTGTTATTCTAAACAACCTTCGATCCCATCATATTTGTCCATGCCATGGGGCATGTGTAAAACCCCAAAGTTTAGTGATCAATTAAGCTTCAACCCTAATTAGAAAGTCAATAGGAAATCCTAAAGTCAACAAAACTGTCACGCCCCAGGGGGTACCCTAAATGTGGCAGTCTGCCGCATATAATATTAAAGCTAATGAATGACAATCCGTAGTCATGCAGGAGCTTCGATATTATATGCAAGGCGTGCTTCCAAGATAGTAGGAGACTCAGAGGGGTATTACATTTAAATAGATAGCAAAAGCAAGCATAAACTTAAATAGATAAACATAAGATCTTCATTCGATAACAAGTTCGTACATCATCTTTGGGGCATTCCCCCCCCTTAAAGTCTTTGTTCAACTATACTAATAACAAAATAAACATAACTACCGCATAAGTCTACTATAGAGATTTTTCCTAGAAGTCTATGTTCAAAACTAAAAATACATAAACTTCTTCCAAAAAACTCTAAGTAGCATAAGCTCATACCTGGCTCACGGGGCTCCTCGGGGCCAACCATAGATAATCATACTGTAATAGAAAACTATAAGGGTATAAGCAAATCTAGCTTAGTGAGATAATTCCTAACTATATAACATTTCCATATGACAACCAAGTTATTTAATTCAAGCATATGTAATGCACCAATCACATGAACAACCAAATACACAAGATTAATCGGAAATCAAGTGCAGCATGGATTTAACGCCCTCGATGACAAGGGTTGGGTGGTTACAGGCCCATACGACCATCAATATTTGCAGATTTGCCGGCTCCTGCTTGCCCTGTAGACTTCCTGGCTCCTACTAGCCCATGTAGATTTACCGACTCCTACTAGCAACCACTACCACTTCCTCGTTTCCCCACATGAAGAATAGTAGTGAAATAAATGTGACTCACAAGTATGATATGCATGAATAAATTTCAATTAAGCATTTAATCATATAAGTTATATTCATGTTAAAGGTGATCAATCATAACTTCATCATATCAATACAAGAATCACACTTTTACTTAACATATCATTGTTCGATATACTTTATTTTCATTCAATCATTATTTCATAACAATTGTTCATTTATCGTTTCTTAAATTTCTAGTGCCACTAATTACAAGCACAATAAGGAAATGTAACTTAGGAAAAGAATTAACTCACTCCATAATCGGTAGGTCTAATCGAAATAGTCCTCTGGATAGACGATCTCGAGTCCCTCGTCACCTAAACAAGATGAAATACCCAACATGAGTCTTTTATAAAACTTCTATTCTTGAAGATCTTAAACTTCTTTTAAAATCGCGGTAAAATCGTATAAGGGAAAATTCCAACTTAAAATGGCCATAACTTGCTCATTTTAACTCGGAATTTCGCGTATAATATATCGTTTTCTACCTACTCGAAAAGATCTACGCATTTCTAAGCATATTTTCATCAAACTATGTCGTTTGGGTTCCAAAAAAGCAGCGACCAAATTTACCACGAAAATTGTTTTCCTTCTTGTAAATAAAGCTCATTTGAAAAGATGAATATTTCAAGTATTTTGTAAACTTTTTGAAAGGTATATATATGTAATGACTCATAACAAATGTATGAAGTAAATGAAGTTGTCTCAACTTATGAAAAGTAAGGTTTTAAAAGACTTTGGACTTGAGTTTTTATTGGAATATTCATTTTACTTTTGAAAGGATTCTTGGGTTATTTGAGATGAATATTTCTTTTTCTAAAATTAATTTCTTGCAACTACTTTAATTTCCTAAGGAGTGGTTTTATTTTCTAAACTTAGATTCCAACAATTTAAAAATAAATGATATTTTTGTTTCTTGTAATGATTCTTAAAAGAGTTTCTAATACTTAATGAAAATAAGTTTTTATAAACCTTTTGTTTATTTAAGAAAAGTCATTTCCAAATATGTTCACGAGTTTTTAAGAAATCTATTTCCTACTTTTATTTAACAAGAACCTTTAGTTTATGAAAACACTTTCTCATTTATTTTTATTGAGACAAAAACATTATGTTCATGCATGAGTATGAATCATAAACTATAGAAATATAAAGGAACATAATAACTTGAAAGATTAAGCAAATAAGAAAGTAAATCAAGTATTACCTTAGCTTCATCAAGGTACCCCGGGACTAAGAAAAGACTAGTCCTATAAAGAAAAGAAAAGGAATTGTTTTGACTTGATGAGAACAAGTCTGAGACTAACTAGAAAGACTAGTCTTAAGAACAACTTGAGATTAAATAAATTGCAATGAAGTAAGTAAAGTGCAAGAAAAGTAAATAAATTGCAAGACAATGAATAATATATATAGCTATATAGATATATTAGATAGTAATAAACATAAAGAAACATGTAGGAATTGTGATTATGAACAAAAACAAAGTATGAATCTATTGTTGCTTTCTTAACCTTTATGGTTTTAGAAAGCACACACTAAGCTCATACTAAGTAGATGAACATAAAGAAAGCTTGGAGAAATTTTTATCTAAAAGAAGCTAAACTAGGAAGAACTTCTAGAGAGATTTTGAGAGAGATTTTGGTATAGTAACTTTAGTGTAGAAGTGGTGTGAAAGAAGTGAAGGTATGAGGGGGTATTTATAAGAAAATGTGGGAGATAATTTGTGTTAATTAAATAAATGAAAAATAAAACAATATAGATGGAAAAGAGGAGGGGCTGGCGCCATTCTTGCATGGGGGAGAGGGAAAATTTTAATTTTTTGTTATTTTGTTAATTAAAAGTAAGAAATAAAAGATGTGAAATTGTATGGGAAATAAAAATGTGTAAGAAATAGGTGTATGGTTTGTAAGAGTAGGTTGTAAGAAAAAGTAGAGATAGATGAATAGTGTAGAATTGTAGAAAATTGTGTAATATAAAAGTAGACATGACAATTTAATGCTGGTAGTAATAAAATACGCGTATAAAAGCGATATCCGATATTTTAGCTATCGAAAAATTGTGAAATTGATATTTTTGAAAATCTTATATTTTTATGAGTCTAACGGTATATTCGAAATATTTTTCCTATTCACAGCTTTCGGACACGTTTTTCGAGAACTATGTCCAATCGGGTTCAAAGGACACTCGAATTCCTCCAATTTGATATTTTTATATAACCTATAGCTATTACGAACTATTATAGCTAATTTCTCCAACTTCGTTTTCTAGGGCTTGAGAAAACGGCAATGCCGGACTTAAGCGGTTACGATAAACTAGGGTTTTGTTGACTCTGGAAATCCGGTTGACTTCCTATTAGGGTTTAAGCTTTAATTCGGATCCAAAAATTCGGGGATTTACAAAAACCCTAGTCAGACGTAACCGTTCAAGTCCGGCATTCCTGTTTAAGCAACCCTAAGAAAGTAAGTAAGAGATTAGTATGTAGAATAATTTATAATAACCTGAAAAAGCTTAAAAATATCATATTAGTTAAACTGCGATTCGTTTTGAGGACGGTCGGACACAGTCTTCGAAAAGCGTGTCTTGGGGCTCAATTTGGTAAAAATATTTCGAATATACCGTTAGCCTCGTAAAAATATAAGGTTTTCAAAAATATCAATTTCATAATTTTTCAGTAACTAAAAATATCAGATATCACAATTATACAAGTATTTTCTTACTACCGGTACTTAAATTGTCATGTCTATTTTACATTACACTATTTATCTATCTCTACTTTTTCTTACAATCTACTCTTACAAACCATACCTCTACTTTCTTACAATTTTCATTTCCAATACAACTTCACATCTTTCGTATCTTACTTTTCATTAACAAAAATATAAAAAAATAAAATTCTCTCCCTCTCTACACTCCCATTTGCCCCGGCCATGCCCCCTCTCTCCTCAATTTGTTTTGTTTTTCAATTATTTAATTAACCCAAATTTCTTTCCACATTTTCCTATAAATACCCCCTCTTCCTTCCACTTCCTTCACATATTCCATACACAAAAATTACTCTCTGAAAATTCTATTAGAATTCTCTCTCAAGTTTAGTTTTTATATGTAATATTTCTTCAAGTATCCTTTATATTTATTTACTTAGTATGAGCTTAGTGTGTATTTTCTAAACCATGAAGGTTAAAGAAAGCAACAATAAGTTCATACTTTGTTTTTATTCATGAATCTTATTTCTATTATGTTGCTTTCCTATATACATATATTTAACTAAATATATCTATGTAGCTATATATATCTTTTAGAGCATATAAGCTCCTTTGTTTTGTAATTTATTTAGTTTCCTTGCAATTTATTTATTACCTTGCAATTTATTTACTTTCATGTTGTTTTTAAAACTAGTCTTTCTGGTCTTAGACTTGTCCTCATCAAGTCAAAACATTTTCTTTTTCTTTTTGGGACTAGTCTTTTCTTAGTCCTAGAATACCTTGATGAAGCTAAGGTTTCCATACTTGATATATTCTTTACTAGCTTATTTCTTTAATTATCATGTCTTTCTTATGTTTTCATAATTTTATGATTTATATTTATAGTCATGCATGAACATATTGATTTTGTCTCAACAAGATAAATGAGGAAAAGTTTTCTTAAAGTGGAAATTCTTCTCTAAAAATAAATGTAGGAAGTAATTTTTCATAAAAACTTAAGAATTTATCTTAACAAACTTTTCTAAGAAATCTAGAGAAGTTCATAGGAATTTTGCAATACATACATAACATGGAAAGAAATTCTTGAGTAAACAAAAGTTTTCCTAAACTTTACTTTTTCATCAATACTAGTTTGACAAACCCAAGAAATTTCTTTCATAGAAAAAAGAATGATCTCAAGAAATAAAGAAATTGTTTCTATAAATATAGAATTATTATTACTTTCAAAAAGTATTAGAAATTAACTTAGAAAATAAAAATCAATCTTTGGAAATTTAAAAAGACTAAGGAAAAGAAAAATACTCATTTAAAATAACTTGAGATATTCTCTAGCAAAAATAAGAGGAATTTTCAAAAGTTTCACTTTTCCAAAATCTTTAGAAAACTTTACTATTGCAAAAAATTTATGATTTGAGACAACTTCATTAGTTTCATACATTTGATATGAGTCAATAAATATATGTATATATATTTCAAAGGTTTTACAAACTATTATAGTATCTATCTCTTTGATGAGTTTTTGTTAAAAGAAGGAATACAAGTTTTGTGAAAATTCGTGGTGAATCTGATCACCACTATTTCGGGACTCAAACTACTTAGTTTGATGAAAATAGCTTTAGAAATAGGTAGATCTTTTCGAATAGGTAGAAAACGATATATAATATGCGAAATTCCGAGTTAAAATGAGCAAGTTATGGCCATTTTAAGTTGGAATTTCCTCCAATCCGATTTTACCTCGAATTTAAGATAGATTTAGAATTTTCAAAAATAGAAATTCTATGAAAGACTCATTTTGGGTATTTCATCTTGTTTCGGTGAAGAAGGAACCGAGATCACTTTCTCGGAAGACTACTTCGACTAGGAGCGATTGTCATGGAGTGAGTTAATCCCTTACTAGTTACATTTCCTTGATTGTGCTTGTAACTAGTAGCACTAGAAAATAAGGAAAAGATAAAATGAACAAATATTGTGTGACTTGGATTCATGACTGATTGAATAAAAGTTAAGAATATCGAAAGAGGAGTTGATGAATAATTTATGTTCTCTTGTATTGATATGATGAATATTGTTTTGATCGCCTTTAACTTGAACTCAACATTATTTGGTTAAACCTATATTGAACATAATTCATGAATATCATATTTGTGAGTCACATTTATTTCGCTACTATTCTTCGTGTGGAGAAGAGGAGTTATAGTGGTGGCTTGTAGGAGCCGAAAAGTCTACATGGGCAAGTAGGAGCCGAAAAGTCTACATGGACAAGTAGGAGCCGAAAAGTCTACATGGGCAAGTAGGAGCCGAAAAGTCTACAGGGCGTGTAGGAGCCAGTAAATCTGCAAATATTGATGGTCGTATGGGCCTGTAACCTCCCAACCCCCGACATGGAGGGCGTAAAATCCATGCTACACATGGTTTCCGGTTAATCTTGTGTAATTTGTTTACTCATGTGATTGGTGTATTTTCATATGATTGTTTAAATACTTGTTTGATATATAGAAATGTTTTGTAAACGGGAGTTATCTCACTAAGCTAGTTTTGCTTATACCCCTATAGCTTTTTGTTACAGTATGATTACTTATGGTTGGCACCAAGGAGCCCCGTTTGCCAGGTATGAGCCAAAGCTACTAAGAGTTTTTGGAAGAAGTTACATGTATTTAGTTTTGACATAGACTTCTAAGAAAAATCTCTATAGTAGACTTATGGTATATTGATATATATTTTGTTGATGGCTTAGTTAAGCAAGACTATTTAGAACGGGGGAATGCCCCTAAGAAGTTGTAAGAGATTATTATCCAAATGAATATTACATGTTTATTTATATAAGTTCTTGCATGCTTTTATTATCTACTTAAATGTAATTCCCCTATGAGTCTCCTACTATCTTGGAAGCACGCATTGCATGTGATATCAAAGCTCTTGCATGACTAATATTGTCATTCATTAGCTTTAATATTATATGCGGTAGACTGCCATGTTTAGAGTACCCTTCGGGGCGTGACAGCATGTTAGCTGTACAATGATCATGTACCTTTCTAGAGGCCTCAGTTGGTTACATAATGCATCGTTACAACTATAGTACCTTATGGGGTGTGACAGGAATGGAGTCTACCATGCATGTATTATGATAAAACTTAGCTTATACTTAGTAAAATGAACATATAACATGATTTGATCTTTATAATACCTATAGAAAACTTTCGACCCTACAACTATACAATGTACTATGCTATATAACTGGGTGATCTAGGCTTATTGCAATATGGAGACACGGATGAAAATAAGAATGAAAGGATAAACTAGCTAAAACAACCTTACGGACAAAACCTTAGAGCATTCGGCTATACATGTGTTCTTAAGAACAAATCATGTTTAAATACACAATAAAACCTGTTTGAACCCGTAAACATACTAGCAACTTGAATAAGTGATTAGAACTTAGAATAACTCTAGAAGATTTTCACCCATATATGGAGATAAGGTTGACAAATAAAGTAAATATTAGTTGAAATTGCACTTGCACTTGTGAAACAATCAATAGAGAAGAATTTAAGATCTTAGAACGATAATGGTGTAACTCATAAGTTGATAAAGTCATATTTTACTCAATTTTCATTGATTAAATCATGATGAATTATTATAGATTTTATAGAAATGATATGGAATTGGTATTTAAGTTTGAATAATTTGATATTTCAGGTCATCAAGGACTTATGAATAAAAAACAAGCAAATTGGAGAAGTTTGACACAAATTTGGAGAAGAACAAAACTTACATCGGCCAATGATAAAACAACACCGCCGACCTTAAATATGGAAATAGTTGGCCTTTAAACATGGAAAACAAACGCTGCTAGCTTTAGATGAAAAATTAAGCGAGGGTTGGAATTTTTCATCATACATTGACAAATGAAACGTCTACACTACCGGCCTTAAGTCGGTATATCGTGTGCATAGAATTCAAATTATTAAAGTTTTCTTGTACACAGCCAGTCTAGGGAGCAAATTTCATCGGCCTTCATTTTCTAAACATACACCGGCTACTGGAAGAATCAAGCCGCCAATGTTAAGCCGGTTTTGCAAAAAAATAGAAGCAAAATCTTTAGCATGGGTGCTAATGCTGCCAACCTTCAGCTAGCGTATATCCCATGCCGCTAGTGTGCCACTTGTGTAAAAGGTGTAACTACTGGCCTACATTGTAACCGATGGGATTCCTTTGCTTTTCATGTATAAATTCCTCTTGTTGTATCTTTTTGTATGTGGAAGAACTCTAGCACGAAATTCTCTCTTTTTCCATAGCTCCTTCGTAGCTTAGGGCATTAGATAGTAGAAAAGTTTTCTTTGTAATTTGATTAAGGATTCCACACCGGGATTCAAGTGAAAGACATCATTTGTGTTTGAATTCAAGAACAAGATTATTTTAACAAGGTGATTTTGTTCTTTTTCTACATTCAATTATTGGATGATGTCTAAAACTTGTTTCTTTTTACCTTAAATAAGGTTTTGAGTTGTTGAGTTGGATTATTTAGTTGATGATTTCTACTATCGCTTGAATCTTCTTTCATATTCAAATTGTTGATGTTATTTCACCATTCATGTATTTTAGATTAGACATGGAATTCATGATAGATTAGGATCAAAATTGAAAAATTCCTTTCTAGTCAATTTTGTGATTAGCTAATCAGGATTCGAAATCACATAGGGATATGGCTTTGCATTCTATTAGAGTTTGATAATTGAAATAGATTTTTCAATTGATCACTTTCCTAGGAATAGAGAATATTGATTGGTTAATCTAGGGCAATAGCTTACTTTGGAAAAAGGAGTTGTTATCTGGTGCTTTATTGATTGAAAATACTAAACCCACTGACAATTTGGATTGGCAAGTGTATTTCTGATTAGTAGCATACATTTGATTATTATTCAGATCTGTTAACTCTTAACATATTCAATTTACATGTGTTGGAAATCCCATATTTTTGTGTAGTTTAGTTTTATAAAAGAAAATCCAAAAAGAGACACTTTTGATTTGCCTAGCTTCAATTTGGATTGATATAGTTGATAGCTAGTCCTCACTCCCTGTAAACATGACTCGATATTCACTGATATATTATTATTGTACATGCACCCAATATACTGGTCGGTAAATATCTGCGTATTTGAAGGAATTTAAAAAGACATAGAAAAAGCATGATCATAAGTATAATGTATAACTTGACAGTATAACCTAGAATTAAATGTCAAAACATAAAAGCAAACCCTATGAACCCTAGTATAGGTCTCCACATACTCGACAATAGAGAATACGGGACTTAGATGAATTTTTAACTTAAAAACTTAAGATGATGTGACCACCCTAAACATAGATATAAACATGAAATAGGATCAAGAGAAGAAACATAATGAAAATGAAACTTAGACAATTGGAGAACATTGACAAAAAGATCACAATTAGCAAAAATGAAAGACTTAGAAAATAACATATACAAATATCACAGCTGTAGTAAGGACTGTGATCTTCTTGGAAATGGAAACAACCCATATCATGGCCGTGATCAAGGCCGTGATCCTTTTGGAGTAAAACTTCAAAACAAGCTACTATCGTGGCTCAGGCCGTAATCACCTTATCATGGTTGTATCATAGCCCGTTATCTTCTCTGAATAAAGATATATCCTTGTTATGTTTGTGATCACCTATCACGGCCTACATCACGCCTGTGCATGCTCAGTTTCATTACTATTTATATCACGCCCGTAACCTTCACCTTACACCTAAGACTTTGTAAAACTATCAAAGACCATGAAAGGATAAAATGCCTTAAAATATAGGAAATATAAATTTAGAACACTTTGGCACCAATAGTAAATATTACATAATTATTTGTGTTAATGATGAATGCCTTGAGTCATCCAATAGGTGATGTTGATTCACATTCAGACTTTCCAATTGATTATTATGATTGGGTTAAGATAAGTAGGTGAGTAACTTAGATCTATCACATTATATGTGTTTATAACTTAGAGGCATATGTAATGATAAATAATAATGAAATTGATGTAAATTTGGGTTTAGGGTATAATGCTTGCTATATGGTGTCTGTTTGAATTACTAAACTATATTAATGAAAGTGATGACAGACCTTGCTATGAACTTGGCATGTAGCGTGTTGATTGTCTGTATATTGTGTGATCAACTTGAAGATTGCTTAAGAAATATTGGTACCATAATGAAATGGGCATGCATAGCATAATGTGCATGAATTGCATAAAATAGTGCAATAGCTTGGTACGTGTTAGTATTTCGATTCTCTAGTAATGCTTAGTTTTTCTAGATGAAAGATTCCTAGTTCTATACAAGGTTACCTTTGTTCCGTTCAGTTCTACGAGAACTAAGTGGCAAATGAAAGGCACCGCCTGTGGTATCAGCATGAAGGAACTAACACTTAATGGAGTTTCCAAGTCTTAAAACATGGAGTGAGTGTTAAGACATATTTAAGATAAAGTGAAAATTAAAATAAGCATTGCTGATGTTCTTGTGTGCTTAGTTTCTTCTGGGTAGTTAGGTCATTGAGACTAGGTTCCTTTAACCTTGATGAGAGAGCATAAATCTCCATCCTATTTGGATTCTGGTTTATCCAAGCTTATACTTGAGCATATGATTGATTGATGCATACATATGATTGATTGATGCATACATATGATTGATAATAAATTGTTTGCCAACTTGCTTGACATGTAGTATATTGTAGTAATTCACCGAGAAGTGGTTTATGCTCATACCTTTATAGCTTTTTCAAGGTTATCCTTCGACGTGGCTTATATCTTCCCAGATTTTAGCACTAGTAAGGCTTTCAAAGCTAGAAGGAATATGGGTCGGGTAGGATATTATTGTCTAGTGATGTATTATATGATGTTTTGGACATTGGTTTATGTTCTTGAGACTTTATCTGACTAGGTATGATCTGTAATACCTTATTATTCAAACAGTTGATGTAGTAGTTTTATCTATTATGGTATGACTTATATGTATCCATCATTCTTATCAAAGCAACCAAAGATTCTGTTTATTGAAATAAGTCATCTTCCAAGGTGTGACTAGTACTAGCTTATTCATATGATTCTATCTGATGTCTTCTAATTTCCTTAGTTATATAGTCTTAAGGCATTAGGCAGTACCATAAGATGTGTGTTACTACTAGGGTACCCTTGGGGGCATGACAAACATAAAAAAGAGATTCGTTCTTTGTATAACACTAATTATTTTTTTAACCATTTAAAATGTTAATTATTATTTACACCACTTTATATAATACTGATTTCTTTTTTCATTTACATAAAATTAAATCTACCTTTGAGATGTTAATACATTTGCATGTAATTTATCTTTTTAGTTGATGTTGCATTTATACCAAGGCAATACTTAATTTTATGCATAGAAAGAGCTGTTGTAATATCCTAACATTTTAAAAAGTGATGGCAACGTAGTAACAATCTTGTTATATTACGCATCGTAGCAAAAAAAATCACAAGCTTTCAGACAATGACCTATATTTCACAAGCTTTCAGACAATGACCTATATTTTCCACAATTCTTTTTCAAATTATAATTCATTTTAGGAGCTAACAATTAATATATAAGAATGGTTTGAATGAAATGATTACGGAGTTGAAACTACTATGAAATGGAATAGATATGAATAGCATGTGGTGATATTTGTGAAAAGTGTCACTTCGTAAAAAATGTAGATAATAAATATTGTGATGGTTAAAATGTTAATTAAAGGACAATTGATGGTCTCACTTGAACACAAACCTTCTACGTCAAGTCCAGCCCATGAGCCATTTGGGCTGATCCATTGGGATAGGGCCTAGCCCATCCCAACAACAACCTAAAGCTCCACTAAGGCACTAGTCACCTTGGCTCGGCTATCGATCGACTCCTTCAGCGCTGCACTCGACATCTCTCGATATGCTCTTATTAGTCAGGTTCGACACATGTGAAAGTGAATTAGTGGGTTCACCTCACATCAACTATAATTATTATTGCCAACTTTCGATTTACTCACTGTCCCATAATCTTATAGTGTACTCAACTACCAAAGATTATTTGGCTATAAATAATTCTTTCTCCTCCATCGAAACAGTAATATCGCCTAGACTATAATTCATATTTGTAATCTATCCACAAATTGGTATGCCTGCTGACTTAGGCATTAAAGTAGCTGCATCAGGTCCAACTTCGATGCGCCTATTATCATGTTTCTGTTTGGCAGGCCACGATTCTCTTAAGTCTAGTCTAGATCATCAATATTCAAACTCTATTGGTTTAGAACTAGCGACAAGAATGAATAGGATTGTAATTCAAATTCTTCTTTTGTAGCCCAAATTACAGATTCTAAGAATTATGATCCAATTTTCAAAAAGCTTCCAAACATGGGAAAGATAATAAGATCTAAAATAACTATTTCTTTTTGGTTTATTTTCATGCATCGCCAAAGGTTGAGGTAAGGTAATAAAACATCTACTTTATTATTGACAACTACTCCAACATACCACGTGACATTAAAAAAGCTCTATTGTGTTCTTATACTTTTACTAATGGCGACGAGAAGATTAAGATTTTTTTATCTTTGATATTACAATTAGTATCACTATCGATCTTCGAGGGAAACGGATCAGCCATTATGAAGGATTCCACTAACTTAAAAAGGTTTTTCCTTACAAGAAAGAGGCCAGGCTTTAGGCCATGGTTATATTACCTTACGGTTACAATTTTCGGCTCCTTCATATGATGTTCTTACATGCCTAACAAGTCCAACAAGACAAGAAATATATAAGATACGTCTATAATAGAATATGTTAGGCATAAAATTTGTATCAAAGTACACAATAAGATAATAAGACAATGATGCTATTTAATAAATATATATTTAGGATATTTGGCCAAGATGTCCTTTGCATGGTGTATTGCTTCTAAGTAAAAATAAGAAAACGGAATTCACAAGACTTGGCATATGAATAAAAAATGATAGATTGGAATAGAATGCAGTGATGGTGGGCTGTCGCCTTGTCGGGACATGGATAGCGACTCATCCAACTGTCCACTTTTGCAATATAGCTGGCTTGGTCTGACTTTCGGATGGGTTTGCATGTTATATATTATCCTAACACCACCACTGCATACCTTTCAACTTCACGTAGATCCTTGGTCGGGACATCGATAAGTATGGCTACGTGACCTGGGTCCTTTTCCACATCCGAATTAAGATTGTCATCAGCTAGATTATGATACTAATTAAGAAAAGTGTGGTTATATTATCTCCAAATTTTTTTGCATCCCATAAATATTCATGTTGATTTTACCATATGTTAATTAATAGGGAAAAAAAATCCTTTTGGTACTTGAACTTTAATAAAATGGATAATTAGGTACTTCAATTTTTAAAAAGTCTAATTTCATACTTAATTAAACTTTTCATATCCTTTCAGGTATCTAAACTTTAAAAAAATCCAATTTCAAATCTAATTAAACTTTTCGTATCCTTTTTTGTTATCTATACTCTTTTATTGTTTTTTAAAGTAGTTGATACATATCAGACAATGATTGAGTGAGTAGTGTTTAGGGATATGAAAGTTTAATTAGGTATAAAATTTGACTTTTTAAAGTTCAGGTATTTAATTGTCCATTCCATCAAAGTTTAGGTACCAAAAGAGACCTTTTCGCTAATTAATAAAAAAGGTTTCATCAAAATTACTTGACTTTAAACTTCTTTTACAACATAAACAGACAATGTAAAATTCAAAATTGGAACTTCTATCATTTCATTAAAATAAATATAATAAGTGATAAATTAAGTATTTTAGTAGTGTGAACATGACGTGATGTTGAAGAAAAAAACATGACCAGACTATAGAATTTTTTAGGTAGTCAATTAGAATACACTTAATAAAAACACTATTAATTCTATGTTTGAACTATCAATCTTTTATTTCCTTTATCTAGAATTCCCAAGTTTTCCAATTTTTACAAATTAGAGTTCACATCAACTCTACTAAGTAATAGTTCTTGATTGGTTAATTATAACTGATTTAAATAACTAATAGTATTAAGAATATATATTTATAATAATAATGATGATAATAATATTGGAAAAATAGAAAATGGCATGAAACTACAAAAAGATAAAAGGAAACTTGCATCAAGCAATGAGTGGATGTTATAATAAGGAATTGGAAGCTAATGGAGTGAAACGTCAGTATAATCTTTTATGAAAAGTAATTATTAAAATGGGATTTAGAGCAACTAAATTATTAAAATAGACTCTCAAAACCACATCTTGAAAGTAAGAGACCTAATGTGCAGACAAATCACATGTTGCATGTATGAGCTGCTAAGATATTTTGCCCACCTTTTTTGCATTGTCAAGCCACAAGATTGAAACAAAACACTTTTGTAAATACCGTATGCACGGAATAATTATATATATTTTGTAAACCCCTAATTTTTAGGGTAATTTCAAGCTTAAACCCTAAGCCGGAAAGTCAACCGGAAACCTAAGTCAACAAATCCTTAGGAAACACTAGCAGTTTAGATCCGGCAACCATGTGCTCTTAAACCAAGAAGTCGAAATATGAGCGGAGAGTGTAGATTGATTCGTAATGATATTAGGATGCTTAAAAGTATTAGATTAGTGAATTTTCGACCTATTTCGAACTCGATCGGATCCATACTTTAAAAAGCGTGTCTTGGGGCTCAAGATACTAAAAATATATTATTAGTACCGTTAGATTCGTAATTTCATAAGATTTCCAAATATATCAGTTATATAATTTTTCGGTTTTAAAAGTTACATTATAGCTTTTTATCGTATTTTCATCACTACGGTACTTTAATTGTTTAATCTACTTTTTGATTTCTAATCACACTATTTACAAGTACAACTACCCATACCCTATTCTTACATCCTTACAACCTATTCTTATAATATTACATCATTTTCCTTACATTTACCTTTCCAATACTTTTATTACTTAAGTTAATTTTAAATTTGAATTTTATTAAACAAAATAACACACATCTCTCTCTCTCTCTCTCTTCCTTGCAAACCGGCGCCCTCTCCCCATACTCTCCCTCTCAATTTGCTTTATTTTCTTCAATTTATTTATCACACAAACCTTAATCCACTTTTCTATAAATACTCCTTTTGCCTTTCACTTTTCAGTTTCTCTCTTTTCTCTCTAAAAAAACCTTGAAATTTTTTTTCTCTCTCCTCCTTCTTTTGCCGTGACACACCTACACACACATATACACTCTCACAATATTTTCTTCAAAGTTTTTCTAGCTTCACACATCTAATAGGTAATAGATCTACACCTTACCACAATAAAACATGTAATGGTAAGATTCTACATGTGTGATTCTACTAAAAAATCCTCATGAGCTTTATACCAGGGATTGGAAACACTTAAGCATGAGACTCTTGCCATCACAATGTTGTGGATCTTGTTATTTGAGTTGCTTTGCTACTATTTTGCTTTATTATTGATTTATGTTGTTATTAATGATGTTTTGTGTATGTATTCATTTATTAAGCCTTATCTACATAATGTTCATAGTGTATTTGCATTCATGACTAGCATAGTATAATAGATCTAGTTGTTTTGAGTACATAAATGCCTTAGGTTTTTGTTTTATGTTCATAAAGGACTTTAGTAGCATAATAATAGTGGGAAGATGTTAGAAAGTATAAGATCTATTTTAGTTTCAATAAAAATGATTTTTGGAAATTCAGATCTAAAACGAACCTATTTAGAAAGGCAATTTTCCAACTTTAAAATGAGTATTTTACATTAAATATGAAGGTTTAGGAATAGGTAACATAAAGGAATGGTTTTGATGAGTAAAGCCTAGATCTATAAGAGATATTTTCAAAACAAGAAAAGTTTACAAAAGTTATGTTAACATTATGTTTCAACCCCAACAACAAACTTAAAATTTGTAAAAAGGAAAGCTTGATATGAACACCTATTTTTCAACCCTAAAACAAGAGTTTTATTAAAGAAATGGAAACCTTAAGGAGTAGGTTGATTAGGAATTAATTTTAGAAATTAAATGAGTTTTACACAAGAAACAATCTCAAATATAAATTTCAAAATTTGGATTTAGAAATACCTCTATTTAAGCACCTATTTCCAAATGTCAAAATAAGGATTTTAATGGAAAAATAGAAGTCCTAGGGAATACATATAATAAAGACCCAATTTTGACAAGTATAAGTAAACTTTATCAAGGTGTAATCCTAAAACAAGGAAAGGTTTCAAAATATAGATTAAACAATGTTTTCATTCCTTAGAATTTTGTAAAATTCCTAACTAGGTAAAGCCTCTATTTAAACATCTATTTTTCAACTCCAAAATGAAGAATTTTATCAAAATAATGAAGGTATGAGGCATATAGGTCATTAAGGTTGTATTTTGATAAAAGCAAGTGTGATTTAGCAAGAAATGAAAACTAGTTTTCTTAAGTCTAATAATTTCAAAAGCTTTGCAAAGCAAAATTTTTCTAAAAGAATTCTTGGTATCAAATGTCATTAAGGATATACATATAGATAGCTCATCTCATGACATTCATGATAATAACTTGTAAGTATTGCATGTACATATAATACACTTTGTGGGTTGGGAATGTCACGTCCCAAAGGGTACCTTAAACATAACAATCTGCCGCATGCTAAACGAGACTTGAGAATCATTACCACAGTCATTTCGAAGTCTTGTGTTAGTATGCAAGGCGTTCTCTTACGACAATAGAACACATAAACAATTAGAGATAGATAGTTCAATTTGATAGGATAAGCATAAAAATATAAACCACAGATATCTCAGGATCAGTTACAAAGCATTAAAGGACATTTTCTTGCTACACATAAGTTTAGGTATTATCTTTTTGGTAATACTTGATCTTTCTAGGTTCACTGCTTAAAACCATATAAAACCAATCATGAACTTCTAAGGAGATAACTCCTAGTTTCGCATTACCTGATTTGGTTAGGTCCAGGAATGCAGCCATATGTGCAGGAACTACGTTAGAAAGAAACTGTGGGGGTATAAGCTACGCTAGCTTAGTGAGTTTCACTTCTAAAATTAAATGCTCAACAAGTAATATATATCATGCAAGTTATATTAACAACCATATGAAATGCATAAGCACGTGAGCAGACAATACATAAGACATTCTGGAAATCTTATGTTGAATGGATTTACACCCTCCATTCGGGGTTAGGTGTTTCAGGCCCATACGACCATAGATTGCAACTTTTCTCATTTATATTGTAGTTGATACAGGTGCCTATCCACACACATTTTCAATTCCGGCCCTTTCGCCAACATTTGAGTTTACAGGCCCCTCATTGCCCAGCTATTATGCCTTTTTCCCGCAAAGGTATAATAACCTATGCAATGTGACTCACATATGGTATGCATGGTCAATTTGATTATAAGATCATGGCATATTAATTATCAATTTATGGGCAATCATAGATATTGCAGACACTTCAATTCTATACTAAATCATACAAATATTTACAACAAGCTCATTTTGATATTCTTATCATCAATTCACCCAAGTAGAACTCACATACACACAATCATATTTTTATCATGCCCTAATTCTAATTCCACTAACGTTACAAGCACAAGCACAATCACAAGCATATAATTTAAAGATAGTAAACTCACTCGGCCATGGTCTTTGGTCTCTAACGATAGTGATCCAGAAACACGAATTTCCCTCAATTCTAAAATCATCTAAACGAAAGAAATACCCCTATGAGTATTTCATACCATAACTAATTCCAAACTTTTCAAATAAAATTCTTTGAATTCGTAATTTCCATGATAATTGGAAATTCCAACTTAAAATGGCCATAACTTAGTCATTTTAACTCGAAATTTCGCGAATAAGCTGTCGATTTTCTATCTACTTTGAAAGATCTATCTATTTATGATGTTATTACTAAATTTTGAAAACTTTTAGATCTCGAAATGTTCGGATCAGATCTTATCAGTACCTAGAATTTGAAACTCCGAAATTGTTTTGTGAAATTTGCATTATTTCTAACAAATATATTATATGTTTATGCAATATCTACAAGTTATGATCATGAATGTCATGATATGAGCTATCTACATGTAATTCCTCAATGATTCTTGATTAAAATGAATTTTGCAAGAACTTTCTCCTTGTAATAATGTCTTGAACACTTGTTTGAGTAAATTAGCTTTATTCTTTGATCATGCATATTCTTACTATGATAAGGCCTTGATGACCTACATACCTAATACCTTCATTATTTAATAATTTTCTTCCTTTAAGGGTTGGAAAATAAATGTTTTAAAGTGATTTTTGCCTAATAATGAATTTTGCACAATTTTTGGAAAGGAAAATATTATTTGATCTTAGTTGGAAAACCTTTCCTTTGTTTTAAGTTTTTACTTTGATAAAACACATTTACTCTTAAAAAAATCAAGTTTTATTACTTCTATTTCCTAAGGTTTCTATTTTTCCATTAAAATACTCATTTTGACATTTGAAAATAGGTGTTTAAATAAGGATCATTTTTAGATTCGAATTTTGGAAAATTGTTTTTGAGATTGTTTCTTATGAAAAACTAATTTAATCTTTCTAAAACTAAGTTCTAATCAAACCTACTCCCTAAGGCTTCTATTTCTTTAATAAAACTCTTGTTTTAGGATTGAAAAATAAGTGCTTTCTTGGCATTTCACCCTAGTTACTAATTTCTACTTTTTTGTTGGAGTTAAATCATAGATCTAACTTGACTTTTGTAATCATTTTTTATTTTGAAAATTTCTAGTAGTAAAACCATGATCAACTTATAAAAATCACTACTTTATGACACCTATCACCTAAGCCCTTCATTTTACATCTAAACATTCATTTTGAAGTTGGAAAATATGTTTTCTAAATGGTTCTTTTCCAAGATCCGAATTTTAGAAATCATTTTTGATAGAAACAAAATGGATCTTGAGTTTTGATCATACCTTCACTAAGACTATCATGTAGCAAGTCCTTCTTGCATGTAAAAGTGGCTATGTCATTTTAACTACTCTAAACAAATAGATCTACTATACTACTATGTTATGAGTGTAATGCAACAATGACTATATGTAGGTGGGAGTAAAAATGAGAATATATGCACAAAATTCTATATGAGCGACATATAACAATGATATAGCAAAATACTTAGTATATTTACTTTAATAGTAAGATCTACTCATTGTGATGGCAAGGATATCATGTTCTAGTATTTCCACATCCCTAGCATAAAGCTCATGGGGATTTTTAGTGGAATCACACATGTATGACTTTGCCATTACATGTTTTATAGTGGTAGGATCAAGATCTATTACTTATTCAGCGTTTTGGAAAAGGAAACTTGAAGAAAAAAAATTTGTGTGTGTGTGTGTGTGGGCAAGGGGGCTCATGGCAAGGATGGAGAGGGAGAGGGAGAGAAAAAGAGATTATATAGGAAATATGATTTAGGGTTTGTGTAAGTAATAAATAATAATAAAAATCAAACAAATAGAGAGAGAGAGCAAGGGAGGGGCGCCAGTTCTTGTAAGGGGGAGGAGAGAGGTTTGAATTTGTTTTGTGTAATAAAATTCAATTTTCATAATTAACTTTAAGTAATAAAATGTATTGGAAAGGTAAACTTGTAAGGAAGTGATGTAAAATTGTAAAAATTGTAAAAGTAAATAAGGTATGGATGGTTGTACCTGATGAATAGTGTGAAAGAAAGCAAAAAGTTCATTAGACACTTAAATTACCGATATTAATGGAAATATGATAAAAATGTTATAACCTTAACTTTTATGATCCGAAAATTTATATAACTAATATATTTAGAAATGTTATGAAATTACGATTCTAATGGTACTAGTATCATATATTTAATATCCCAAGCCCCAGGACAAGCTTTTCAAGATCTGTATCCGAACGGGGTTAAAATAGGTCGAAAATCTACTCATCTGGTATTATTAATTATTCTAATATTAATACGAGCCAACCTACACTTCTCACTTATGTTTTGACTTCTTGGTTTGAGAACACAAGATTGCCGGATCTAAACTGCTAGGGTTTCCTAAAAGTTTTGTTGACTTAAGATTTCCGGTTGACTTTTCGATTTAGGGTTTTACTTTGGAGTTAAATTGTTTCTATTCTTTTGGGGTTTCATTCTTGGCATTGCCGGACATAGGGTTTCCAGGTCCGATCGGTCCATAGGCGTTCATTTAGGGTTTCGGTTTTCGGTTTGAAGTTTCCTGAAATCAAACTTAGGTTTGCTAAGAAAACGAGGGTTTACAGGGAATCTCGTATATCATTCTGTACTATACTATTCATGGACCAAGCAACCTTATTTGATGGAAATAACTTTAGAAATGGATAGCTCTCATTGAATAGATAAAAATCGGTATATTATATGCGAAATTCCAAGTTAAAATGACCAAGTTATGACCATTTTAAGTTGGAATTTCCTTTTAGACGAACTTTGATGAACTTGTTAGAATAGAATTTATAAGTTCACTTAAACTTCATAGAAATACTCATTGGAGTTATTTCTTTTGATTAGGGGACTTAGGAGACGAACTAGACTTTTTGAGGATTATTACGATTAATTGAATTTTCGCGCATTGGCAAAGTGAGTTCACTTTCTTTAAATTACATGCTTATGATTGTGCTTGTAATGATAGTGGCATTAAAATAGGACAAGATAAAATGGGAATCCGCATGTGAATTCTATTTAGTTGCATTGATGTTAAGAATAACGAAATGGGATTTGCTATAAATATGTGTATGATTTAGTATAGAATTGAAGTGTTTGAAATATCTATGATCACCTATAATATGCATAAATAATATGCCATGATCTGATAACTAAAGTGTCCATGCATAACATATTTGGAGTCACATTACATTTTTTATTATACCTTTGTGGGAAGAAGGCATAATGCTAGGCAACAAGTGGGCTTGAAAACTTGAATGTTGGCATGGAATGAATTGAATTAAAATGGAAGTGGAGTAGGCACTTGAATCAACTATAGAATTAATGAGTGGGTGGGCACCTGAATCAACCACTATATAAACGAGAAAAATTGAAATCTATGGTCGTATGGGCCTGAAACACCTAACCTTAAATGGAGGGCGTAAATCCATTCAACATAGGATTCCTGGAAAGTCTTATGTATTGTATGCTCACGTGCTTGTGTATTTCATATGATTGTTAATATAACTTTGCCCTATTGTTTGATGAAGTATTTAATTTGGAAGTGAAACTCACTAAGCTCGTAAGCTTATACCCCTATAGTTTCTTGTTGCAGTACAATTATTTATAGCTATCCTCGAGACGCCACTTTCCTCAGGTACAGCTTTTGGAATTTAAGGAGCTTTTTGAAGAAGTCGGGACCTTGATGTTAGGCATAGACTGCTAGTTAAATCCCTTAATATATATATATATATAAGTCATTGTAAGAGACTTTTGCGGACCTAAGGACTCTTGATATTTTGACGAGGGTATGCCCTTTAGATTTTGTAATAGATTAATCTTGGTTATAACTGTTATGATTTATATTCTTATCGCTATGTATGTCTTCTTAAGCTATTTCGATTCAAAGTAAGATCCCCTACATGGTGAACGTAAGCCTTACACCCAGTGTCTAAACTCATGAAATGACTGAGGTTGTCATACTTGAGTTTAAAATATCGAGTGTGGCGGACTGTCGCGTATAGGATACCCTTTGGGGCGTGACATATCTTGCATTTACTAAATGTGGGTCCCTTTATATGACCTAAGGCATATTTTAAACATGTGATTTTGGTGTTTAGTAATTAATTTTAATTACAATATATCTTAAAAATAATTTCAAAAGAGATTCTAAACTAATAGAAAAATTAAGCCAATCACACCTTGACAGATCTAGAATCAATAAAAATTAAAGAACTTGTATGGTCTTGTTGATGGAACCATCTAGTGAACCACCTAACTCTTAAAATAAATATAGTAATTGAAATATTAACTATTTAGTAGTTTGATCACGGTTGGATATCACGTGTGTCATTGGATAATGATGGGACCATAGAATTTTCCTAAAAATTACTAGCAAAGATAAAATCTTGCATCAAATGATTAATGACCCAAGCGAAGGTATCTAAAACAATATGAACATTCATACTGGCCCTAAAGAAATGGAATAAACATATAAATGAAAATGTGTATATATGAATTGAATTGGACAAAGAATGTGTGTGTATATATATATTTATCTTGCAAGTAGATCTATGTATTAAAAACTTTAAAGTTGCTAATGGTTTCGTTCCTGTAGCTTAGTGTGATTGATCACTAGGTTAAAAAAAAAACTATTAAAAAAACCACCATAAAGATTCACATATGGATCTTCTCATTGATGATAATTACTATCATACCTCAAAAGGGGGCCTAGAAGGATTAAACAAAAATAATCATGTCACGTATACAACTGTAATATGAGAACTATTTTGCAAGTCAAAAAATTGCAAATCTCTACTTAATATTTGCTATACAAGTTTTAATTGTAAAAATATTTTGATAACTAAGGAAATACGAATTCTCATAGTCCACCAAAATTGTAGAGAATCGGTATCCCTTACCAAAAAGTAAAATAGGATAGATAGCTTACGTGATTACAAAGTTTTAAACAACGTATAACTAATCTAGATCTAAGTTTATCTTATACATTGCCAAAATTTCCAGCTTAAATGCTAAACATATGGATTACATTCTAAGTCCATTTTCTTATCTTCAAGGACTTCATGGAATGTGAATTCTCTCTTCACAGTCCTAGCCCATTCCTAGCTTAAGTTATTCCTTTACAAAATTATAGGGGTGTGAGCTAAATCATAACTCATGAATAACAAGACTAGACCATGCATTAAATAAATGCCAAATAATTTTATTAGCAAGCATATGCAATGCAACACTTAACCATATGATATGTATAGTTTGGATTAATGGAATCCAAACCAATGGAGATTTATACTCTCTTAGGGTTAAAGGATCAGCTCAAGTATTCAACCCAGGAGAGACTAAGAACTACGAAAGGAAGATTTCTTCTTGAACCTCATTTGTTATTTATATATACATATTATTAACATAACCTCAACTTCACCTTAGAAAGAACTAAGGAAGGAGGATTTTTTTTTTTAAAACTCATTTGTTATTCATATGCATATTATTAACCTAACCTCAACTTCACTTTAGAACCTTAGACACTTCCTAAGTATTAATACCCTAAAGCTAACCCCAACACAGGCGACATCCTTCGGTGCCTACTTTGTTCCTATGGAGTTAACAACCCAGTGGTAATCTTAACCAGATTTATTAGACTCACCAAAGCATTGTCATAGGATTGGAATATTAATACATGACGTGAATACCATACTAATACAGGTATGTTATCGTAAAATGCATGTTTGTTTAATTAATTAACAGATAGTATTAGGTTCAATTATTAAAGTGATCATTCCAAAACAAATACTCAACAACAACAACTCAATTATTACAAGCAATGTGTCATCACTTTTACTTTAATAGTTTATCAACCAAACAATCATGAAACAGCAAATGGGTACCCAATTCCCTCACTACAGCCAGTTGTATTTATTTTAATATATATGCAACTACATTGAGCACAAACAATGTCACACCCTAAAGGGTATCTTAGACGTGGCAGTCTGCCATATATGGTATTAAACTTAAGAATGACTTCCTGAAGGTCATGCGAAAGCTTCAATACCATATGTAAGGCATCTATCACAACAATAGAAGACTTCAGTGGGATGTGTAGTTTGAGATAGTAAATATAGCATACAAGAAATCTAGATAACCATCTAATTTCGACATTATAAGAATATAGTCCTTACATCATCTTAGGGGCATTCCCCCAATAAATCTCCAAACAACATAATACCAGCTTAGTCTCTTGCATAAAGAAGCACTCTTAGAACCAAAAGATATTAAAGGAAATCTTTTCTAAGATCTTCAAAAGGATTTCCAAAAGCTTCCCAAAACATAATCCCACTCGGGTATGTGAAGTTTGGGCATAAGAGATATTGGTCTGTTTCAACAAAAATATATGGAGTATAAGCATAACTAGCTTAGTGAGAGTATTCCTAGATTAATGTACTCATATCAATAATTTCAAACAAGTTATTAAACAAGCAAGAATGCATCAAGCAAATGAACAAGCAATATATATGATCTATCGGAAATCATATGTTTTGAATGGATTTACCCTTCCATTAGTGGTTAGGAGTTCCATGCTCTTTAAAACCCATATTTGAAATCCAACTTATGTAGTTTATTTCTGGTTCCTACTTGCCATCCTGAAATAGTTCTTTCTATCTCCTATTCGCCTTCTTAAATAGTTTTTCAGGCTCCTATTCCTCCATCATGTAGACTTACGGCTTCTGTAAACCCCATTACTATACTCTTGTCCCATCGAGTATAGAAGCTAATGAAATGAAACTAACTACGTGATATGCATGAATCAATTAATATATAACTTGAAATATATTATTAAAGTAATTCAAATGCAATCATATAATTTACACACACTCCAACATAATAATAAAACACAATCTAATTAACAACAATTCATGTCTCAGTATGCTTAGCATTCTTTCAACCAATATTAACATACATAATCCATTTTCGTCTTTCCCTATTTCTAGTGCCTCTAGCTGCAAGCACAAACAAGTACGTAAAGGTAGGAGATAAACTCACTCGGCTATCCTTGCTACAATTCTTTACTGATAATGGTTCTCTGAATATGGATCCTCCCAAACTTCGTTACCTAAATGAAAGAAATACCCAAAATAAGTATTTCGTGGAATCTCTACTTGAACTTTCTAATTCTATTCTAGTATTTGCGTCAAAATTTGGATAGGAGGAAATTCCAACTTAAAACGGCCATAACTAGATCATTTTAATTGAAATTTCGCATATTATATACCGTTTTCTACCTACTCAAAAAGATATATCCATTTCTAAGGTTATCTTTGTCATAAAAAGCCATTTGGGTTGCAAATCACCAGGGTAAAGAATAGTTACGAAATTCAAAATCCTCAAAACATGATCTTTCAAATTTTTCTTTACCCAAAAATCCTTAAACAAAATATATGAATATCTATAGAGTTGAAAAATCTTTTGAACATATACTTATACTCATATAATATGCACGATTTTTGTAGTGTTGTCTCAACATTGATTTTTCACAAAACAAATTGATCTTTAAGAGTTTTTAAAAGATGAAACTTTGAAAATTTCTCTTTTTTGAATTACTAGAAGGAAAACTAAAATATACTTGGGTTGTTATGAGTAAGTGTTTTTCTATTATAATTTCATTTCCTAACGTTTCAAAAGTAATTTAATTTCCAAAAATTTGGATTTTTAAGTTATCTACCAACTTTATTTCTAGTGATTGAAAAATAAGCTTTTCAAAATTTTCCTTAAGTTGTTGGTGTGGTCTAATATTTGGAGTTGTGTCAAATGTATGTTTGCCTCTCATTTTTATATTCTTTTTCTTCCTTAGAAAATAAGTTTACATTTAAAACTTTACTTTCTTGGTAAATTTTATTTTTCTAAGTTGGTTTCTAAAATAGTGAGTTGATTTTACCTTGATTTGAAAAACTTGTTTTATTCCTAATGTTTATCAAGTGGTGGAATAATCCTTTTAGATAAGTTTATAAGAAAAGCTTTCCCAATGAAGAATTGTCAATAATAGAACTTAGCAAAAATCTCATTTTAATTTTGAAAAGGGAACAACAATACAAAAATTAAGTTTTGTAAAAAATTTCTCAGTATGTGATTTTCAAAGTTTATGGTGAACCTATTTAAGTTTTATAAAAGATGTGGTTGGGTTAAAATCTTAAGTTTAATGTGAAAATTTATAATTTTATGTAGTATTTAGTTCCGATTTATAAATTAAATGAGTTCCTTTTATTATTTGAAGAAATCTTCATAACTACTACTTCTAAAATTTATGATTAGCTTATCTTTTGAAAAGAGTTTATTAAAAAAAAATTAAATCTTTTTTATAAAATTCTTTTATTAAGAAATATAGCTTACCTTCTTTTATTTAAGAAAGAATCGATTTTTATTTTTATTAAGACAACAACCTTCTAATCATGCATGAATATAATTATGTAGTAATAAAAAAAAGTAAGAATAATATATACTAAGATAGAAAGAAATATAATAAGCATATAAACAAAACAATATGGTCAAGCATTGGGGACCTTATATTCATCAAGTTATCTCGATCAAGTATTGGGAGCCTTAGCTTCATCAAAGCAACCGGGACTAAGAATAGACTAGAAAAGAAAAGAAAAGAAAAGAAAAGAAAAGAAAGAAAATCGTTTTGGCTTGATAAAGATAAGTCTAAGATTAGAAAGACTAGTCTCAATTAATTGCATAAAACAAGTAAATAAATAAATTGCAAGGCATGAATAAATAAATAAATGTTATGTTAGTGAGCTCATATGCTCTAAGAAATATATAGATATACATATAGATAATAATATATATTATAAAGTTAGATTAGGATTGTAATAACAACATAATAACATAACAATAATAATAAAACAACATAGTAATAAAGTAAGGTTAGTTCATGAACAAGAACAAAACATGAACATAGTGTTGCTTCCATAACAATTATTTGTTTAAGAAACACACACAATGGTCATATTAAGTTACATGACATGGCGAACAAATATAGGTAGGATTTTACCTGAGAGTGTTTTTTTTTTTTAAGTCGAATGAAGATGATGGATGAATGTGGTATTATGTGAGTAGTAAGGAATGATAGATGGTTTATGTGTAGTGATGAATTTTGGGAAAGATTGAATGGAAAAGAGTTTTTGTAGAGAGAATTTATGGAGAGAGAAGTTGTGGAAAAATTTTGGGAGAGTTTTGTTATGTAAAATGAATGTGTGAAAGAATGAAGGAGGGATGGGGTATTTATAGAATTTTGGAGTGAAAGAATAAAGGGCCAGCGTCATAGAGGAGAGAGAGGGAGGATTTTTGTTTGTTTTGTAATTTTTGTAAAGAAAAGTAATAATGTGTAAGGTATGATGTGAATAAAGTTGTGTTGGAAATATAAAAGTGTAAGAAATAGGTATATAGATAGTAAGAAATAGGTTGTAAGAAAAAATAGAAATAATAAAAAAGTAATGAATAGTAGAAATAGTACTATGAATAGTGGATTAGATAAGTAAAATACCGGTAGTAATAAAAATACGTATAAAGGAGCTATATCTGATATTTTTAGTTACTGAAAAATTATGAAACTGATATTTTTGCTAGTCCAACGGTATAAATGGAATATGTTTACCATCTGGTATTCCCGAGCATGATTTTTAAAAATTGATCTCGTTCGGATCAGAAAGACACTAGAAATATGTGA
Source organism: Combretum micranthum (assembly GCA_024138025.1). Taxonomy (NCBI): domain Eukaryota; kingdom Viridiplantae; phylum Streptophyta; class Magnoliopsida; order Myrtales; family Combretaceae; genus Combretum; species Combretum micranthum. The sequence goes on along the minus strand of JAMXBD010001973.1, from coordinate 98,062 downwards.
ATATGATATTTTTATACTTGTCTATATTATTACGAACTATTATAAGCCATTAACCCAATATTGTTATCTAGGGTTTTGAGAGTGTGGGATTGTCGGAGTTGAAACTACTAGATTGTCTTGATCTTTGTTGACTTTTGAAACTCCGGTTTGACTAAGTTTAGGGTTTAATCCAACTTTACCCTAGAAATTGAGAGGTTTACATTAGGGATCAGATAGATGGATTGTCTCATGTTCGTGATTTGTGTCGAATCATTATTGAATCTTCTATATTTGTTTTTGAAGAATCTCTTCTGAAATCCCATGATTGATATTGTTTAGGGTTCGGTTTCAACTTGGATCAACTTTTAGGGTTCAATTCGGTATTCCAAAACCATTCTCTAAGAATTACAAAATTCGGGGGTTTTCAAACAAGGTGATAAGGCCAAAGTTACCCACCTATCATCTTAGCTAAGTCATAGAAACCTCCAGATAAATTCCAAAGATTATTTTGTACCCCTTATGAAAAGAAAATAAACATTCATAACTTTTCTTAGTATATATTCTATCAAATTTTAGTCTTTGAACTCTTTTTCTAACTCATTATTCGACAGAAAATATAAACTATATTAAAACTTATTTTAGCAAATATATATTTGAAACAACATATTTCCTTTACTATTTAAAGGCTAACAAATTATAATTATATCCAAGTTATTTACAAATCAAGTCTATTTTACTTTAACTTAGCCAATTTGATTTAACTTACCTAATCTAATTCATTTTAACTTACTGAAGTTTATTAGGTCAAGTTGAGCTTAGATAAATTACTAATTTATTTTAATCTAAGATTCATATCAACTTACGTCTATGTTAACCTAATCTTAGTCAAGTTGATTAGAATTAGTCATTTAATCTAGCTACTAATTCCTATTCAATTATCTTTTGTAAGTCATTATCGTATAGCTATTAAGTTCTTAATTAGTCTAGTTCATTTTAATTCATTTAGGTTCATTAAGCCAAAATGGGTTAGGTTGATTAACTAAGTTCATTTTATATATAAGTGTTCTAAACTTGTTCTATAAATTCCTTAATCTATTGGTATTTAAGAAATTATAAAATGTTATATTCAACTACATACACTTAACTGGTAAACCAAGTGCTCAATTGATTTGGATATGTTTGGACTTGTTTTGTGTTGTTTTTGTTTATGCCTTTATGTTGCAGTTTAAAACAAATATGTTTTAGACACTGATTTTGTTAGAATCTCCTAAAACTTAAAAGAAAAAATTATAGAACTCTTCCTAAACTTTTTGTAGCATCTTGAATCACCTTAATCTGAGTCTGGATAAAAAAGTTATGATCAAAATACGAAATAATATCGTCCTACAAGGGAACCAACATATCACGATCGTGATTTTTAAAAATCCTAAACTAGTGTCTAGCAAGGGCAAAGTCATGTCCACGATTCTTTAAAAACAACACTAGATGCTACTAAGGTTTGAATCATGCCCGTAATTCATCAAAACATCAACATCCGAGGCTACTAAGGGTCATGTCATGCTCGTGATTGATAAGTTACCTTGACTTACGAGTTCCCCTGTTTCTTTTTCCCAATTTTAACTATTTATTGTCATCCTACATCAACTAAAACACCATAAAAGCAGCATAAAAACTCATTTTCATAACTTTTAACACTTCTATACTCTATTACTTCATCAAACATCTCTAAATCAATTCATCGAACTCCTCCTCTACTCATGCATAAACAAACTAGCTTTTTGGTTACACGCTTGTACATCTCTTATTCACCAATTTTATCATAAAACCAACTCATCTCTAACTCCAATTCATCATGTCTATGCATATGCAACAATCAAAGTAAAGAAAACATTTATACTTACTTGTTTAACAATTTCAAACTAGCAAAACTTCTCCACTACTCTTCTTTCTTAGTTGTTGAAGTTGTCTTAAGCTTATTTTCCTTCTTTATCTTCTTTTCTGACTTTAATCTCTTCTTTAATCTCCTTGAGATTGGGATTTATGGTTGGAATTTTAGAAAGAAAGAGAAGAAGAAGAAGAAGAAGAAGAAAGGAAGAGAAACAATGAAGAAAGGAGAAAAAAAAAAGAAAAAGAAGAAAAATGAGGCAGCCTCTGTCACGCCTCGAGGGGTACCCTAAACGTGGCAGTCCGCCGTATATAATACTAAAGCCTAGGAATGACTACCTCAAGCACGCAAAGGCTTTCATATCATGTACAAGGCGTACATCACAACCAAAGGAACACATCGGAGTAGCGCAATTTATATTGATAATGAATAAGTAACAAGGCAAAGAGAATACTTATCATAAAACATAAACATATTACGTTTCAATTCTCAGGAGCATATTCCTCTATTGTCTTCAAATAAATAAATATCACTAATCATATAAATTATTACATATAAAGAACCTTACAAAGTTACTTCATCTTATGATTCCATTATCTTCATAGAAGCTTAACATCCTTTCATGACGTCCTCAACATCATGATCCTTAATTTAAGCCACGGGTATACCTGTTTCAGCAAAATCTATAGGGGTATAAACTACAACTAGCTTAGTGAGATATTCCTTTTCATTCACACCATATTTTCAAACAAGTTCATTTAGATTTTTACACATATGCTATGCATACAATGCAACAATCACATGATTACGCAAATATATATAGTTATCCGGAAACCATATATAGAACGGATTTACCCCTCCGTATCAAAGGTTAGGGAATCGGGGTTGATGGTCCTCGACTTCCTTACTGCTAGTCCCCAAGTCCTCACCCACAGCGTTCGGTTGGCTTGGCTCCGAACCTAGAGTCGCTTTCGCCGAGCGATTTGGATTCTCCAGGAAGGAACATGGCCCGTGGCACCACACGATCACAGCCAATCCAACTCTACGCGTAGGAGTAGCAGCCTTCCGAAAAAGATGTGGCTCGATGGATGCTATGCATGAGCGTTTTAGTTTTCTTAAGCCAAACCTTATTAAGGTTTATTAGGGGGGATCAATCAATTTAGCAAATAATAAACAGTCATATAAAGTTATTTAAACAAGCAGTTCGAAGTTGCGATATTCTTAATTCTCATTTCACGCATAAACATAGAATCACATATATACACATAATCCCGAATTCCCCAAATATATATCCATTTTTATCTTTTCTTAGTATACGAATGCTACTACTTTACAAGTACAAGCAAGGTAACGAAATTAGGAGGAATAACTCACTAGTTCATTTCGCAATCTTCTTAGTCGTAGTAATCCTCGAGTAGGGTATTCTCGTATCCTTCGTCACCTAGTCAAGAGAAATACCCGGGATGAGTCTTTCATGAAATTTCTATCCTTAGAGATTCTAAACTTTTCTTAAAATCGCGGTAAAATCGTATAGGAGGAAATTCCAACTTAAAATGGCCATAACTTGCTCATTTTAACTCGAATTTCGCATATATACCGTTTTCTACCTATTTGAAGATCTATCCATTTCTAAACTTATATTTGTCATAAAAGGTCATTTGGGTTCCAAAAATGTTGGGTACAGATTTGAAATGAATAATTCTAAACTTTTGTAAATCCATTTTCTAACTCAACTTCATTCAAAATCCTTTAGTAAAAATATAAACATATATATATATGTATATATAATTGATAAATCCTTTGAGTATATTGATAAGCTCACTTTATATGCAAAAATTCTAATGGTAGTGTCTCAACAATTTATTTCATAAAACAATTCATTTAAACTTTAACTTTGAAAATTTCTTTTTAAGTATTTAAAGAAACTTTATATTTTCCTAGGTTGTTATAAATGAGTATATTCTTATTTTATTTTCTTCATTCTTTTTCCAAGAATAAATCTTCTTTCAACCTTAGTTTTTCATAAGTTTTACTTCTAGTGATAAAAGATCAAATTCATCAAAAGTGTATTAAGTTGTTGAAGACCTTTTTGTATTTATAATAGTTTTAGAAAATAAGTCTTGTCTTCTTATATTTATCATTTTAAAATTATAGGTTTTTTTTTGTTTTCTAAAACTTGGTTTCTTCATTTTCTTTGAAAATAATTTTCTTTATTGATAAAACCTTTGTTTCTAATCTTATCTTGTTTAATTATTTGAAAACAAGTTATTTCTTTAGAAATTTGAAAATCATCTTTTTCCTAAGTGGGTTTATAACTTTATGGATTAAATTCATCTTAACTTTGAAAACTAGTTTGTTTCCTTAGTTTTGTTATGAAGTTAAAAGAGTTTAAATCTTAAGCTTTTGTAAAGCTTTTAATATTAACAAACTATTTTACTAAAACTTAGGTTACCACATTATACAAAGAAAATATTTATTCCTTATGTTTTCTTGGTAAATTACCTTTGTTATTTAAGAAAACATTGAGGAAACTCTATTTCTATGTTGTTTGATAATAACTTCATTGTCTTGTGATAAATTACATAATAGGAAATTTAGTTTTATGTTCTTTTAATAAAATAAAATTTCTACTTTTGAATTAGTTGATACATTAACATTATGTAAATGCAAGTATTATGAGCATATAAAGTAATAAGAACATAAAAAAATACTAGAAACAATTAATAAGCAAGAAAGTAAAATATCAAGTATTGGGAACCTTAGCTTCATCAAGGTATCCCGATTAAGTATTGGGAGCCTAAGCTTCATCAAGGCATCCCGAGACTAAGAATGGACTAGTCCCCAAAGATTAAAAAAAATAGACAAAAGATTGTTTTGACTTGATATGGACAAGTCTAAGACTAGAAAGACTAGTCTTAATAATAACATGAAATAAATAAATTGCATAACTTGAAAGTAAATAAATAACAAATGAGCTTATATGCTCTAAATAAATATATATACATAATATACATAATACTTTATATAAGTTAGATTAGAAGCAAATAATAACAATAATAATAACAACATAATATTAACATAAAGAAAAGAGTAGAAACATGAACAAAAACAAAACATGAATAAATTGTTGCTTCCTTAACTCTCATGAGTCTAAGAAACATACACTAAACTCATGCTAAGTTATATGAACATGATAAGTGAATATGAGAAATTTTATCTAAGGTTTATGTGATATGAAGATGGTAGATGAAATGGGTATTATGTGAGTAGAAAGTTTATGTATAAGGAATGAGTTTTGTGGAAATTTGGTTTAAGAGAATTTTTGTAGAGAGAACTCTTGGAGAGAGGATTTATGGAGAGATTTTGAGAGAGTTTTGGTAGTGAAATGAATTGTGTGAAAGAATGAAAGAGAAATGGGGTATTTATAGAATTTTTGGAGTGAATTTTAGATATAATAAAATAAATTGAAAAAGAAAAATAAATTGTTGGAAGAGAGAGAGGGTGTCACGCCTCAATGGGTACCCTAAACGTGACAGTCCGCCACACTCAATATTAAAGCTTAAGTATGACATCCTTAGTCATTTCCAAAGCTTTTATATTAAGTGTAAGGCTTACTTTCACAATTTTAGAGGACCATATATGGAATAATGAAGCTTAAGGAGATATAAAAACGTATTAAGAAAAGAAGAATCACAATAATTATTTGTTCATGGCAAAAACTTTACAAACTTAGAGACAACTCCCTAAACTACTAATCTATTGTATATATATTAACATGGTTAATACTAAGCTATACTTTATCCAGATTTCTAATGTTCAAAAGGGATTACATGCCCGCATGGTCCACGTGGCCTTAACCATAAGTACGGGAACTGCAAAAGATAGCTATCGGGTATAAGCTAATAGGCTTAGTGAGAACTATTTCCCAAAACCCATACTCGAAGAAAATTATCAATCAAGTTTATTATTCAAACGTATGGAATGCAACAACCAAGTGAGCATACAAGACATATGACTTTCCGGGAATCATATGTTGAATGAATTTACGCCCTTCATTCGGGGTTGGGTATTCAGGCCAATTACAGCCACAACTTTTAAAAACACTTTTTTAGATCTTACCGGCTCCTATACGCCATCAAAACTTGTAGTTATTACAGGCTCCTACCAGCCATCAAAAACTTGTAGTTATTACAGGCTCCTACCAGCCATCAATTTAAGTAGTTCTTATTGGCTCCTACTCGCCACTTACATGATATACCGGTTATGTCTACCACCACTATTATACACTTGTCCCACCAATTGTATAGTAGTGAATGCAATGTGACTCAACATATGAAGTGCATGAATTATTTCTTTAATTAAAGTCTAGTAGTTACATTTAACTTCTTTCGAGTGATCAACCAATTTCAAACACTTCAAGATATTAGTGCACATACAACTTTATTAAAAGCGATTCGAGTCTCGATATACTTAGTATTCTTTCAACATATTATCATACACTTCCTTTTGATTTTGCCTAAATTCTAGTGCAACTAATTTTACAAGCACAATCAAGAGTATGAGAAAATTTACGGGAAGTAAACTCACGATGCCATTGTCGTCTATTCCTCTAAGCGGATGAGTCGTTCAAACACTCCACTTAATCGTAATAGTTCTCGTGGTAAAGGAATCCTTCCTCGGGGTCACCTAGCCAAAGAAAATACCCAAAATGAGTTTTTCTTGATCATTTTCTTGAATTTTGACAAAACAATGTCAAAGAACGTTAAAGTTCGTATAGAAGAATGTTCCAACTTAAAATGGCCATAACTTGGTCATTTTAACTCGGAATCGCGCATATAATATACCGATTTCTATCTACTCGAAAAGATCTACCCATTTCTAAAATTATTTCCCACAAACAAAGCCATATAGGCTCCGAAAAAGTGGTGACAAGATTCACCAAGGATTTTTCAAGTAAAAACGACTTTGGTTCAAGAAATCAAAATTTGTTTGATAAATACTTAGTTATCTATATAGTTGAAAAAAAAATTCTCTTTTTATAACTATATAACTCATATTTAAGCATGCTCAAGTGTCTTGTTGTCCAATTATTTTTCTTAGGTAAAACAATGTCGGGTTGAAGCTTTTCGGAAATTGTTTTTGTAATTTCCTTTGAAATGAATACCTTGTTTTCTTTATTTTCTAAAACGTTTTATGTTGGTTTTATTTATCTTTTTCTAAGTGACTCTTGAAAATAAAATTTTCTATTTTCTAAGTTACATTAATACTATATTTGAAATTTTCTAGAAAATATGCTATTCTTCATTTTTCTTGTGTAAATTTCTTTGTCTACTTGATATGCAAAAATTCCTTACTTGATATTTCTCATTCTTTTTCTCTTTTTCAAAAATAATCATCCATGCATGAAAATTTGTTTTCTTCATAAAAACAATGTGGAACAATTAAGGACTTTTTGTAGAAAAACAAATTTCTATAATCTTATTAACTTCTTCTTGTAACTTAAAAGAAATAACTTTATTATTCTTAAACCATAAATTTTCTTTGCCTATTTATTTGCAAGGTCTTTTACTTAAAAATTTCCTTAGTCATCCATCTTCTTATAAAAAGAACCATTTTTGTATCAACAAATATTTTCTTTTGGAAACAAGGTAGAATAACAAAGATTTGAGTAGCTTCTTAAGTAAAAATAGTTTCTAAATTCATAGTGAATTCTTTTTGTAACTTGAAAATGAATGAGTTTATTTTTGTTATCTTATATTTTTATGTTTCACATAAACTTATTCCTAAGTGACAAAAAGCCTTCTTTTATTTAATTATCTTTAGAAAATAAGACTTTTGGACAACAATCTAGATGAACATGATTATGAGAATAATAACAACGTAAAGCATAAATAATAAAATCAAGTATTGGAGTCTTAGCTTTTTCAAGGCTCCAGGGACTAAGAAATAAACTAGTCCCATAATAAAATGAAATGAAAGAAGGAAAAGCTTGTTTTGACTTGATGAGGACAAGTCTAAGACTAGAGACTAGTCTTAAAAACAACAAGGAATAAATAAATAAATTGCAATGGAAAAGTAAATAAATTGCTTTGCATGAAATAAATAAATTGCAAGTGAGCTTATATGCTCTAAAGAATATGTATATAGTTATATTAACAATAACAAAACAACATAATCATAAATGGATTGGCATGAACAAGAACAATACATGAACATAATGTAGTTTCCATAACTTGTAGTCTTTGGAAACTCACACTATACACTTTACATGACATGAAGAAGAAGAAAGAATTAAAAGGGATTACCTAAAGAAGACTTTGATATGGTTATGTGGTTATGGGTTTTTGTTGTTGGTGGAAGTTGTTGTGGGATTATTTTGAGAGAGTTTTGAGATAGTAATTTGAGAGAGCTTTGAGAGGAAAAATTGAGAGAGTTTTGGTAAGAATTTGTGGGTAGTGAATGTGTGAAAGAAGTGAAAGAGGAGGGGGGTATTTATAGGAAAATGTGGAGGGATTTTTGTGTGATTAAAATAAAAGAAAATTAAAACAAATTGAGGGAGAGGGGAAGAGGATAGGCGCCGGCCACTTTGAGAGGAGAGAGGGAGTGAATTTATTTTTTTGTATTTTGTTAAATAAAAGATGTAATATGTAAGATAGATGTGATATAAAGTTATGAGAAAGGTAAAAAGTTAAGATTTATTATGTAGAGTGTAAGAATAGGTGTAAGAAAAGTAGAGATAAAAGAATAGTGTAGAATAGTAATGAATAGTGTAATGTAAAGTAGATATGACAATTAAAGTATCGGTAGTAAGAAAATACGCATATAATAGCTATATCTGTTATTTTTACTTACCGAAAAATTACGAAACTGATATTTTTGGAAAACTTATATTTTTACGAGTCTAACGGTGTATTCGGAATATTTTTACTATTCCGGGCTTCCGGACACGTTTTATGAGAACTGTATCCGATCGGGTTCGAAGGACACCCGAATTTCGCGAAACTGAAACTTTTATAAAACCTATGGTTATTACGTGCTATTCGAGCTAATTATCCCAACTTCGTTTTTTCGGGCCAAAGAAAACGGCAATGCTGGATTTAGATGGATCTGGTAGACTAGGGTTTTATTGACCTTTAGGGTTTCTTTTCACTTCTGGTTAGGGTTTTGTGCTAAACCGATTCCGAAAATTTAGGGGTTTACAGAGAGGGGCGCCAGTTTTGGTACTTTAGAGGCGGAGAAATTGTTTTATTTTATTTGTTATATAATAAAAGAAATAATGTGTAAAGTTGATGTGAATAAAATTGTATTGGAAATATAAAAAGTAAGAAAATAGATATGTAGATGTAAGAAATAGGTTTAAAAAAAAGTAGAGATAATGAAATAGTAATGAATAGTAGAAAAGTATTATGCATAATAGACTAGACAATTAAAGTACCGGTAGTAATAAAAATACGTGTAATCGAGCTATATCTGTAATTTTTAGCTACCGAAAAATTCTAAAACTGATATTTTTGGAATCCTTATATTTTTACGAGCCCATTGGTATAAACGGAATATTTTTAATATTCCGAGCTCCGGGACATGCTTTTCGAGCACTTATCCCGTTTGAGTCCGAAGGTCACTCGAAATTCGCGGATCTGATATTTTTATGTTATCCTATATTATTACGAACTATTTTAAGCTATTAACTTAATTTCGTTTTCTAGGGTTTGTGAATGCGGGATTGCCGGATCTTTAAAACACTAGGGTTTGTTATAGGCTTTGTTGACTTTAGGGTTCCATTTTAACTTCCGATTTTGCTGAGTCATTCGTAAGATCATATAATTTTCGAGTTTTGACCATTTTATATTTTTTAGTTTGATATCAAAGGTTTATCTTATTTTATTTGAGATTATTTAATACTCTTTAGTTCTCGGGATCGTTTAACCGAGTCTAGGGTTATGAGTTGACTCAGTTTGACTTTTGGTAAAAACTTGAAATTTATGATTATAAAATTCGAAGAATTTAAGATCTTATCATTTCGTTGTTTGAACGTTATTTGGATATATCGTTTTGATTTGCGTTTTAGGAATCGAGTAGATGATTTAATTGGCGTACGGATGTTGATTCAACCGATAGTTGGATTTTATATTTTGTTTTGAGGGTTCTCGTTTTCTCAAGACTAAGAATCCTTGTGTTTGACTTGATTTAGAATTTGGTTTTAACTTGGTTTGATTTTTAGGGTTTTAATTCTGGCGTTTGACTCTTGGGTTATTTTCTAAGAATTATGAAATTTTTAGGGGTTTACAGCCTCCTCAAAGTCAAAAGGAAATGTAAGAGAAGGATTAAGAGTATTTATTAGTAAGGAATTAGGGCTTTAACCTTTCAGATGATTTTCTTAAGTATTGAAAAAATATTAAGAAAGTAATTTCAGAATTTTTAGCATAGAAATTAATAGCTTAAATTAAAAATCTAGTTTAGGAATTCAATTTGTGAGAAATTGATATTTAATTAGAGTTTGGGCTTAAGAAGTTCTGTTTTTAAACAAGTAATTGAATTCAAAATCATAGGGATTTAGGAAATGGAAGTCAAACTAAAGTTCAAAGATTTAGAAATTTGCAAAACACTTAAATTACATATTTAGAATGTTTAGGGAAATAAAATTAAGGGAAAATGAGTTTAAACGAATAATTGGGAAGGATTGAGTAATGTGGTTCCTTGAAAAATGTTATTGTGCCAAAAAGCTGATTTAAAAGAATATTTAAAATCTTAAATTTTCAATTTAAATTTTGTACTAATTTATATCAATTTATCTCACATGTTATATAATTTACTTTAATTAATTTGATTTATTATCTAAATCAAAGTTAATATTTAGTTTGGATTTGGAATTTAAGATGTAAAAACTGATATCTTTAAACAAGAATTCGATTTTAGAATTTATGGGTATTAAAATGATAGGATTTAGTTTAAAATAACTAAATAGGGACTTTTTATAAACTTTTAGGTGATTGAACTTTAGAAATTGGATTCAATTTAAATTTGAAGAAAAGAGGTTCAAACTAAAAATTTATCAAGATGATGATGCAATTTGGTTTATGGGAAAGGATAATTAAAGTAAATAGACAGATTGAAAGGAATAACATTCAAGTTATATAGAATTAAGGAATTTTGATTCATTAAATGGATAATTAAAAAGAATATTTGAATTCTCAATTTCAATTAAATCCATTTATTAATTTGGTTATGCTTATCTATTTGATTATATTCTATAGTTTAATTTACTTGATTTAATTAAATTATCTAAGTTTAATTTCTAAATTAAATTCAAGTTCAAATAAATAAAAATAAAAAATTATTCACATATTACACTATTTATTCATAGCAATTTTTAATTTGGCTAAGCCAAAATTTGGGGTATTAAAATTACACTTTGTGCAAGGTATGTTTTAAAAAGGAACACCAGAAAGATGGAATCTTCAATGAAACACTACGAATGGAAATGAAAAATGGAAAAGAATCTAGAAAGAGAATAACAAAGAAGACAATGGGTATAGTAAAGGAGTAAACATGTTAGAAAAAATTCATATATGTGAAAATGCATAAGACTAAGTTTGGCTAAAGAGAGAAGATCTTTATTACACAATTGAAAATACCCAAAAAGAGAAAATAACTTAACTAAAATGACAATATCTAGGTTGTGGTTAGGGTTAAATTCCACTCCATTCATTGCTTAGTTTAGGTTTTGATTTTTTTATACCTTTTTTTTTCTTTTTAATTTTCTCAATTTAATATATATGTGATAAAATTATTTATTTAGCTAAATTATTATCGACCAATTAGAAGTTGTTACATCCATGATAGACAAAAATCTAAGGGAATTATTAGAAATTTTATTTTATAAAAATTAAAAAATATTAAAACTTAAATAGAAACGAATAAAAATCCTAGAATTCATATAAAATTATAAGAAAACATTACTAGGTATTGGTTTGTTTTCTTAGAGTAGTAGAGTTTTTATATGTGCACATCACATGTTCTCTTTTTTTTGTATATAAAAGTATCAGTTGTCATAACAGAATAGTCAACATATTTCATCAATTTACACCATCCTCCATCTCTCCTCTGTTTCTTTCATATTTTTTCATCTCTCTGCAACTTAGCTAATCATACTTAAAGGTTTGTGCCTAATTGAGTCTATAAAATTTACATGGTATAAGAGTAATGATCTCTATAATTTCTAGTGCTCTTTAGATCCATTAATTCCTGTTACATGAATTTGTGATTATTTACGTAATGGTTGATACTTCTTTACCTTTGAGTATCAATTATGGGTATAGTGATCCCCTATTTCTTTTTAGATATGATAATCATAGAACTTTTTTGACGAATTTGATTTTTGATGGTACAAATTTTATTGGATGGAGTAAGTATGTGAAATTAGCATCAGGATCTAAATTCAAGTTAAGGTTTGTAGAAGTGACTTATGTGAGACCTAAAGAAATGTTTTAGATGAACAATGTTGGGATAGAAGTGATAATATGATCAGATGTTAGAATCTTGATTGTATGACTAAAGATCCATCGAAAGGATTTATTCATGCTCAATCTACAAAAGAGCCTTAGCATGAAATCTATGATCGTTTTGGCCAAATGAATAGGCCATTGTTCTATTAACTTCAGTGTGAATTGACAACTATCAGTAAGGGAAATACTTCTGTTATAATAAATAATCATCTAAAACAATTATTGTAAGCCCTAGAAAATTTCAGTAAATAATTCCAAGATAAACTTCGAAAATAAACCCTAAAATTCACTCCAAATTAAAACCGAATTTCGACTAGTTCTAAATCACGAATGAATTCAGAAATTTCTTAATCTTGAGGAAAATAAGAATCCTTAAAAAACAAAATAAGAACTCAACATACTTCAAATCCAAAACCACTACATATGACAAATTTCATACTTAACTTTGACTTATAAAATCAGGTAATATAGAACCCAAAAACAAATTATTGAAAAGTAAATAACGATGAAACTTTCGAAAATAAAACTCAATTCAAGAATTCTGAAAACATTAAGAGATATTAAATACTTACAAAATAAAATTTGAAATAAATTTCTCAAATTAAATATGTTGTACAAATATAAAATATCTGTTTCCAAATTGGCAAAGATCTAAACCAGAAAATCACCCGAAAACCCTAAGTGGAATACAGTAGTTTGAGTCCGGCAATCTAGCACCCTTAACCCTAGAGGCTGAGGTGTAGTTTAAGCGTATAGAATAGCTCGTAGTAATATAAGTTTGTTTAAAAATATCATATTGGTAAATTTTTGACCTATTTCGAATATGTTCAGATACAGACTTCGAAAAGCGTGTCCCGAGACTCGAGATATAAAAAATATACCATTAGTACCGTTAGAATGGTATTTTCATAAGGATTTATAAAATATCAGTTTTATAATTTTTCAATAACTAGAAATAACTGATTTTACAATTATATTCGTATTTCATTACTACCGGTAATTAATTAGCCTTTTGCACTATTCACTTCCATTTCATTACACGATTTTATTATTCTTATAAACCCTTATATTTTTAGATAAATATTTTATATATTTAGAAAATTTGTTTTTCTAAAATTTAGTTTGTTTTGGGCTTATACGAGATCAGATTCTGTTTAAGACCCGGTACTAAAAATAAAATAAATTAATTTAATAATTGGAAAATATTTGAAAAATATTTTTATTTCCATAAAATAAATTTTTAGAATTTCTCGAGTTATAAAAATATCATTTATAGCTCACATTTGCATATTTTGATCATACTAGTAACATATTTGTTGAAATACTAAAATAATTCAAATAATTATTTAATTTTATTTATGAAAATTCTGCCACTCATTTAAAATTATTTTTCCTAATTTTATTTTGTATTTTCTTAATAAAAAGTACTTTTTCCAACCCATACTTCAAGTACACCTTTCACATATCACTTCTTTTTCACTTCAATCTTTCTACACATTATCCCACACTTCATGGTAGATTTTTCCCTTCTTTTTGCTACCCTTATTCTTTGATTCCCAATTTGACTAAAATAAATATATTCCAATCCTTCTTAAAGAAGCAACACATACATATTAATCACACATTTCAATTTCAAGTCAAAATTCAAACAAATTCCCTCTCTCTCTCTCCTTTCCAAATTCACGTGCAGCCCCCTTGCAATTGCTACCCTTGTTTATTTTGTCACGCCCCAAAAGGGTACCCTAAACGCGACAGTCCACCACACGCAATACTTAAACTTAAGTATGACCACCTTAGTCATCCCATAAGTTTACATATCGAGTGTAAGGTGTACTTTCACAACTTTTAGGATCACACTTTGATTCGAGTAGTCTTAAGAAAGCATACATAGCATTAAGAATATAAATCACACAAGATAAATAGTTAAACTTTACAAAAGCCAAGGGGGCATACCCCCGCCAAAATAATAGGAGTCTACATCGTTTAGCTCCAATTACATATATGAATTACATTAAAGAGATTTTCCTAGAAGTCCACGCCTACACTAGGTCCCGACTTCCTCAAAAGCTCTTTAATTCCATGTGATAAACCTGCAAAATGTCCTCTCGGAACATCCAAAAATAGGAACGCTGCAACAAAAACTGTTGGGGTATAAGCTAATGCTTAGTGAGATTCATTTTCTTCAAGTAACATGCCCGACCAAGCTAAAATATCTATACAAGCAAGTTATAATTAAGCAACCATATGAATGCACAAGCATATGAGCAAACAAGCATATGACTTTCCGGTAGTCATAAGTGAATGAATTTACGCCCTCCATTCGGGGTTTGGGGTAGTTCATAAGTCATGCAACTACAATTCCAAAGTTGGTCCATAAGACATGCAACCATTGTCCCAATCTTAAGTGGGGTGGTCCATAAGACATGCAACCACAATTTTTAATGTTGGTCATAAGTCATGCAACCATAGTTTCATTATTCGAATGGGGTGGTCCATAAGTCATGCGACCCTAGTCCCCTTTCATTAAAGACCCGCTGCCTCCCGAGTACACCTTTGTCCCACCAAAGACATACTCGACAATGATATAAGACTCACTACGTGATATGCATGTACATTTTATTCATATAATCATGACATAATTAGATAATTTAAAGTGACCATACAATTTTCAGACATTCCAAATCTATAGTAGCTCATACAAGATTATTACAACAAAGCTTGCCTCGATATACTTATCGTTCATTCATGCAAGTTTAGATCACCATTCAAACACAATTTTATCTTTTCCTAAGTCTAATGCCACTACTACTACAAGCACATCCAAGAGCATAATTAATTGAGAAATGAACTCACTTGTCCATGTAGTGAAAATCCACTAGTCGTAATAGTCCTCGGGAAGTGGTAACCCGTCCTCCAATTCACCTAGGTACAAAGAATACCCTCAATGAGCATCTCTTATGAAGTTCTATTAAACTTAACAATTTTATTTACTAAGTTCGTCAATTTCCGTCTAGGTTGAATCCTTAACTTAAAAAGGTCATATCTAACTCATTTTAACTCGGAATTTAGCTTATAATATACCGATTTATACCTACTTCGAAAGAGCTATCCATTTCTAAAGTTAATTCAAACATTTAAGGTCATTTAAGGGTCGGAAACGTACTGTACAGTAGGGTTGCGAAAATTCCAGATTTGAGCCTTTGTGAAAAATTGCCATATCTACTCTATTTAACTACTTAGGTTGACTCATATTAGTCCTAAACTTGCAAGGAGATCCTCTAAACAAAATTAAGAGATTACATGCTTATCTAATCCCAAACATAATGTTCAAAAGAAACTTCTAAGAATCCATATTCATAAAACCAACATTCACAAGTTGAAACTCATTGTCTTGTTTTGAGTAATTCCTTTACTAAAACTCACTTAGTTCAATGAAAATAATTTTTCCTATATTATGTATCATCAAAGCATTTCATTTTCAATGTAAAATACTTGTTTTGAGATCAAAAAGAAGGTTTTCAAAATTGGTCTTCTCATAATTACGAATTTCCACTTTGAAACTTACAATGAAAACAAGACCTAAATATTGTCTTCTACAAAGCACTTGATTTATGCAATACTTCTTAGGAAAACCCATTCAAACTTATGAAAATCCATTCCTTAAGATATCTATATCAAGAGCCTCTTATATTTTTGTCTAAATCTTCATTTTAAAGTTGATGATGGGTTCCAAAAATAGGTCTTGGTCTTGATCCGAATTTTCATAAATTTATTTTGGACATATCTCTTGAGAAAATTCATCAAAACTCATGAAAACAACCCATTACATATTATATCTCAAGAACCCTTCATTTCTTGAATAAAATCCTCATTTGTGAGTTGGAAAACATGTTTTTATTTTGGATCTTTGTCTTGATCCGAAAATACAATTTTTGTTTTTGAAAATAAACTTTGAAAATCAACTTTGATTCTTGTAAGATGAAGCCTTGATGATATACATCCATCAAACCTTCATTTTCTTAACAAAAGCTTCCATTTTAAGACTTGAAAGAGGGTTTTTAAAATAGGGCATTGACAAGTTACGAATTTTTCTTTTTCATTCCAACTTGAATCTAAGATCTACTCAATATATAACCATGAAAGCATAAGAAAAACTTAGTAGTAAGCCTTGAACTCTAGATCTACACATAAACATAACTAAAGCTTGATAAAACTCTAGATCTACAAGCTATCACAAAAACAAGAAGATAAACAAGCCTTCCATATAACAAAAATACTAAGAACAAAAGAATCATCATCTAGAGGAGTGTTTCACTTCTTGGCATCATCATCCATAGCCTTTTAAGCTTGTGGAATGTCCTTTGATGCATGAAACATCCATGGTATCATCCTAGAACATCTTATAAGAGCAAAAGAAAGATTACCTCAAATAATTGCAAGAAATATGTTGGAAGCAAGAAAGAAAAATGGGACAGCTTGTTTCAAGAAGACAAGCAAGGAAGAAGAGAAAAAGAGGGAAAAAGAGAGAGGAAAAATGTAGGGTTTGTAAAGATGAAAGAGGAGGAATAAGATGTCTTAAATAGAGATGTGTGTGTTAAATAATTTAAAAAAAAATAAACTGCAGCTGCATGGGGAGGGCTGGTCGTGATTTTGAGTGTGGGGTGTGTGTAGTTTGATTTTAATTGTATTTTTGAAAGTGTAACAAGTTGCATCCATTTAACTAAAATAGACTTTAAAATATCAAATAAATAATTAAAAATAATGAAAAGTGGCTAATTTTATGGGGAATGGGCAGCTGCAATTTTGGGAAATGGAAGTGTAAGAAAAAGCAAAAGAAGACATAATAATGTGTAGTAATGATAATGTATGTGTACTTGAGATAAAGTGGCTTTTTGAATAAGAAAATATAAATAAATTAAGAAAAATATTTTTATTAAGTAGCAGAATTTTTATGATTTAAATAAAATAATCAATTAAATTATTTTTAGAAATTTAACAATTTAGTTACCGGTAAGAGTAAAATAAGCTTATATGAGCTATAACTGATATTTTTAGAATCCGAAAAATTCTAAACTTGATATTTTTGAAATCCTTATAAAAATACGAGTCTAAAAATATTAAAGATATATTTTTAATTTTCCGAGCCCCGGACACGCTTTCCAAAGCAGTATCCAAACGGGTTCGAAATAAGCCGAAAATGAACCAATCTGATATTTTTAATAATTCAAATATTATTACGGACTATTCTAAACACTTTAATTATTTTTCGACTCCTCGATTTACGAACTCGGGTTTTCAGGATCTAAACTGTAGGGTTTTACTCAAGATCGTTGACTTAAGGTCTCCGGTAGACTTTCCGGCTTAAGGTTTAGGGCTTAGAAAACAGGGGTTTATAGGTAATACATGAATGCATGATGCATTGTAGATATAAAGTAGGAAAATTTAAGTTGTTGTCATTTTAAGAAATTCGTAATAATAGAGTAATGGTATGAAAACCCATATTTTTCAAACTCAAATTAGAAGTTTTATCAAAGAAATGAAGTCCTTAGTGGCTATGTATGGTTGAACCTTAATTTTCTAAGTGTCAAATGATTTTTACTTAAAGGAATCACCACAAAAAACAATTTTTACAAAATTCGGATTTTGGAATCAACCCTACTTGAAAACATGTTTACAAAGTGTAAAATGGAAATTTTTATGTAGAAATAAATGTCAAAAGTAATGAATATAATGAAGACTCAACTTTAACAAGGATAATTATATTTTCTTGAAAAATAAATCCAAAACAAATGGAAATGATCAAAGTTAGGAAATTAGTTTTCTTAAAAGTAAATAGCCATGGAGTCTTACAAATAAAAAGTTTCTAAAATTCCTTTTAGTAAATATTGTCAAAAGCATGCATACATCAAGCTCATAACATGCCATTCATGATAGGAAATCATCAATATTGCATATATAGCTAATCTATATAGTAGGAACATTTCAAACATTTACAAAACTATTTTTTTTAATTGAAATTTGCTATTGTTCTAATCTGATCCGACCTTTTCGAAGGTTAAAAGTTTTCAAAAATTAAATATAATATTAGAATTAGATAGATCTTTCGAAGTAGATAGAAATCGATATATAATTTGCTAAATTCCGAGTTAAAACGTCCAAGTTATGGCCGTTTTAAGTTGGAATTCCCGCTTAGGACGAGAATTACGAATTTGATAGTTTGTATGAGATAGCTTGAACTAGTTAAGTGATGAAATACTTATTAGGGTATTTCTTCCTTTTAGGTGACCCCGATATCGACGATTCCTTACCACCGGATTACTTGTACTAAGAGACCGGATCCAATGACCGAGTGAGTATACTTTCGATTTCATTTATTGTATGTGATTGTAATATTAGTTGCACTAGATATTTGGTAAAGATAAAATGGATATGCATGACAGGGATGAATGGGAACTATGTATGGTTGTTGTTGATATGAGAAATGGAATGTAAGAATATCGAAGCCGAGTGATTAACTATTGCTTGTATAGATGAATAAGGATTGATTGTCTGTGGATATTGATTGATCACTTAAAAGAATTGATAATTGATTATTCGGAATTGATGAAGAAGTTGAACTCATTCATATCACGATGGGGTTGGAGCATTAGCATTTTTGGTTAATCGTTGTCTTAAACGAATTTTAGTTCAAAGTTGTCCGTAAGTGAAAGGTTGGTTCGTAATGCAGGATTTGTTAATTACTAAGCGAGATGGGGGGCAAATCCATCCACATATGATTTGGAGGTATATGTTTGTTGAATTCATGTGTTTAATGCATATACTTGTCTGACTAATACTTGATTGTATGATGTGTTATAAATGTAATCCTGGAAGTTTATCACTAAACTAGTGTAGCTTATACCCCAATAGTTTAAATGAAAGGTTATCTCAAGAATGCTAAGTGGGGACCAAGATGGTTGGAGCCAAGAAGACTTGGGATTGGCAAGGAATAAGAATGCTTAAAGTTTTATCTAGGTTTTATGATTTGCCTTGTAATAGTTTAGTAGTGAAATTTTTTTGACAAATTGTAATTGAAGTATCATGTTTTGTATTTGGAGTATGGTAAATTGAAATTCTTTAATTGTTACTCAGTTATATCAAATAAATGTATCACTCCGATGAGTTCCTCCATGGTTTAGACCTTGTCATAGTATGGAAGCCTTCGGTGACTTAGGTGGTCATTCTTGGTTTAATATTGTGTACGGCGGATTGCCACGTTTAGGGTATCCTTGGGGATGACAATTATGAATGAGTTGTAATTTGATAAACTTCCATAGTGTCAGTATAGTTTGTGGAAAATTTGTTACATTTTGTTTATTCATAGGAAATCAGCTTGATATGATCATTTTTAGGAAAATTCTATGATTTTGTGCTTGGTTTAAATGTTGTTTTTCAACTAAAATCAAGAAAAGAAGAAACAAAGCGATTTGAATCAGATTTGGAGCAAAAAATGAATGAGTAAAATAGATTCAACTAAACTACCAAAGACCCCAATCAAGGATAAGAAAACAAGGCAAAAGTGAAAATCATGCCCTTAATCTACCCTATGGTTTGCATTGAGAAAACCATACCTTAATAGACCTTAATCGCACCTAAGAATTGCACTCATGATTCTACTCACGATTCAAACTGACCTTTAATTACGCCCCTGAAGAAAAGATACAGCTTATATCGTGGCCAACATTCGAGCTTGTAATCTATCCCATGAAAAGTGACCTTGTCCTCGCTGTCATGTATACATTGCCCGAAATAAAAGCTTGTGAAGATAAGGACAAAATTATTAATAAAGAATTTGTCATGTTAGCAAATAAAACCTTTATGATTTCTATGCCCTATCACTATAAATAAACGTGCACAAATGTGCAATAACATATTATACCATATGTAACAAATTCCTAATATAGTATAAAGTAGTGAGAGAAATCTTTCTTCTTGCTAGGATTCATATTTTTTGGGTAAATTTATATTGAACCCGAAGTTTGTTCTTGCAAGATTTTTATGCTTAATCTGCAATACTCATCTTTAGTTTCATTTTATTTCTCTTTAATTTGTACTTAATGTTTACATTTATGGAAATATAATCATCTTAACTCAGAGTTTGTGAATCCAAGACCCGATTCATGTGATTTAAAATGCGTTTTAATTAAATATTGATTGGGTATTTGTAATTAGCATCCTGAACTTATTTTCATGGGTTTAATTACATGGTCACCTTCCAGATCCATGTTTAATTTCAACTGAATAGATTGATACCTAGAGATAGGGATGATGAAAATTTCTATTATTTGGTTTTAAATTCATTAAAATGGGTTTTAATCAAAGAATTCTTAAACTTTATATGGATCTAGGTTACCGATAGCTTGCGAAGGGATTCTCGTGATTTAGCTTAGATCTAGAGTTTCTGACCTTGAGAAAGGCTTTAACTTACCTTGGCGAAACTGGCAGTGCAAATATATCTAGCAAATAACTCTTTGAGTTTGTTAAGAAATCATATGATAAGGAATTGGTGAAGTAGATCCTAAGTCCTATCTTGTATTGACAAACTTCTATCCTTAATTTGCCTTGAAAACGTGTATATAATTAGTTTTAACCTTTGCTTAGCTTTTTGCTATTTATAATGTTTTTCTAAATCTTTCTTTAGGTAGATAGCAGATAAAAAGTGAGTACAGTAGATGCTAATGATTCTCAAGGAATATAACCTAATACTTTTTATTTTACTTCAGTAGGTGCGCTCGCTTATGTTCATGATTGCAACTAAAGTTGAACAAAACTTATTAGTGTCACGCCCCGTATGGTATCCTAAACGTAACAACCCGCCACATGCTAAGTAAGACTCTCGAGTTCCCTACCCGGGGCCTTCGGGAGTCTTAAGTAGATGTAAAGCGTTCCTTTATGACAATAGAATACTTCAACAAATGGAGTTAAACAGTTTAACGAGGCATTCATTAGCCATAGATAATAAATCAAAACGCATAATTTAAAGTTTACAAGATCTAAGAGGCATTCCCCCGCAAAAGAATAACAGTCTATTACAATCATCCAGAGTCTTTAGTTTCCAATGGAAGTCTATACAAAAAGGAATGGATTAAACTTCTATGGGAAACTCCTATCTCCGGTACCAGTGCTGTGGCTTGTCTTGGCCTAAGCCATATAAAATCATGTTGCAAAAGATAGAAACTATGGGGGCGTAAGCTAACTAGCTTAGTGAGTAAGAACTTCCATAACACAATTAAGTACAATTCATTCCAAACAAGTGATTATTCAAGCAAGTGTATGCATCAAACAAATGAGTTCAACAAACATATGACAAACCGGAAATCATATGTGGATGGACTTGCGCCCTCCATCCCGGGTTAGCAGATTGACGAATCCTGCGGTACGACGCCGTTTAAGCTCACGGTCAACTGAACAATAACTCGTTTTATGGATCACGATTAACCAACAAATTCGTTTTATGGATCACGATTAACCAACATATTCGTTTTATGGATCACGAAAAACCAACCAATGCAAAGCTCCATCCCCATCGTGATATGAATGGATTCAATTTACGTTTGGAACCGAATATTTATTAATTCAATTCTTTTAAGTGACCAACAAGTATTCACAGACATTCATCATAAGGTACTAGCTAATCAGTCAATAGTTTAACACCCGGTTTCGATATTCCTTAAACTCCATTTCACATATCAACAGTAGACAACATATATAACTCCCATATACCCCATCATGCATATACAATTTCTTTTATCTTTGCTTACATCACTAGTGCCACTACATTACAATCACATTCATTAATTGAGATTGGAAGTAAAACTCACTCGGCCATTGGACGCCAACTTCCTAATAGTAGTAGTCGGGAGGTAGAGTGTCGTCCTGCTCGGGGTCACCTACCAAACAAGAATAATCCTAATAAGATTCTCATCATGTAACTAAATCAAGCTATACATCTAAATCATGTGGATTCGGATTTCTCGCTATTTGCGGAAGTTCCGACTTAAAACGAACATAACTTGGTCATTTTAACTCGGAATTTCGCAAACTTTATATCAACCTCTATCTACTTCGAAAGATCTATCTATTTCTAATATTAAATCCAAGTTTTGAAAATAATAAGGTCACGGAACAGTGGGATCAGATCTGCTCCGCAATTGATCCAATCTCGAAAATTTGCTTTGCTTTTGATAAAAAGTGTTCCTAGATGATGATTCATGCATGAATGATATGGGAATGAATTTCTAATATAAATGCCATGTGATGGACCTAATATATACATGGTCATAATAACTTTTGTGATAATAACTCATATGAACTCTTAAGTGTTGGGGAAATTCTCATAAAGACTAATTCTAGGAGGCTATTTTTCCACATTATACTCCTTAGGGTTTCTTTGGCTTTTAATCTTCTAATCTACTTATTTTTTTAACTAAAAATAGGTTCTCAAAGTCTATATTAACCATGGCCTCCATTCATGCATAAAAATTCCCATTTTTCATTTGGTAAACATGTCTTTGAATTAGCTTTTTGTAAAAATCCGAATTTTCTAAATTTCATTTTCTTGCATTTTTCTTAAGGGAAAACTTACTTAATGCATTGAAAATTGAAGCTTCAATATATATAGTATCTAAGGACTTCATTTAGCTTATAAAACATTCAATTTAGACTTAATTACTAAGTGTTTATTTAGGCATTACCCAAAATTACGAATTTGACTACACATCTAAAGTCAATATTTTTCCTTCTAACTTCACTCCTTGTTTTCTTATTTTCATTATGCCTAAACTTATCTAAACTCATGAAAATAATTCTTTCAACATGTCTATTACACATACCCTCCATTTTTCTTATGAAATATGAGTTTAAAAATGATTTTGGTAGTTTTCAAGGTAGGGTTTCCATTTCATCCGAATTTTCAATCTTTCATATTTGACAAAGTCCTTCCTTTTTCAATGGTCTTGCCTTCTACATGTGATTATCCACTATCTAACATCTCTATACATATTCAAGACTACATTTTTGTGGTCCTCAATGCATGAAAATAAAAATAACTCTATGATCATACATGTAAATGACAATGTGGGTATCTAACTTTAGATCTACTAAGTATGATGCATAAATCATGGATCTCATGGCATGAACAACAATATATGTGCAAGATCACTACTTTACATGCATGAACATGATGAGATCTTAACAAAATCACATCTAAACATTAGATCCATGTCTTGTAATGGCTTGATATTCTTGTTCATGTGTTTTCATGTCCCTAGCATGAGCATCATGGGGTTAAATGAGAAAACACACAAGATATGATCTTGCCATTACAAGATCTAGGAAGAACAAGACCTAAATCAACATACCAAAGGAGTCTTGAGATGGAAAAGAAGAAGGAAACAAGTTGAAGTTGTGAGAGGAAGAGGAGGGGTGCTCGGCACAAAGGAGGAAGAAAAGAGAGGTTTTTTTACTCTTTTACCAATTTGAAACAAGAAGAAAATGAGAGAGAGAGAGAATAATAAGTATATATATGAAGTAAATTAGGGTTTAGTTATACAAAATGGAGTAAAAATAATTAAATGAAGAGGAAAGCAAATGGGGGGGGGGGGGGGGGCGCCGGCCATCTATTTTGTGTGTGTGTGTGTGTGTATTTTGAAAAATTGAAATTTGTAATTTGGTAAATTAAATGTAATAAATATTATAATTATTTAAGAGACAAAATTTCTTGGAAAAGAAAATTAAAATGAGTAGTTGTAAGGATGTAAGAATAGGGTATGGGTAGTGTGTAGTGTAGGTTGTACTTGTGAATAGTAGACAAGACATCTACTTTACCGGTTGTTCCGAAAACACGGGAAAAGCTATAACTGTAATTTTTATAGCTCGGAAAATTATGAAATTGATATTTTTGGAATCCTTATAAAATTATGGTTCTAACTAATATTCCGGAATATTTTTCTGAATCCGTGGCCCGGGGCACTCTTTTCCGTAATTGGGCTCGGGAAGGCCCGGAATTGAAAAATTCCCGAATTTAAAACTTTCAAAGGTTTGAAATGTACTTTGGAACAATAATTCAATTTCATTTACTTTATAATATTTATTTTATTATGAAACCGAAGGAAAGCCGGATTTAGGGTTCCTAGGCTTCACTCACAAGACTCAACCTGATCGGATTAGGGTTTCGATTCCAACTCCCGGGGTTTCCTAGCTACTGAGAATACCGGGGTTTACAATTAGTATTTTATAAATTTTTAAAAACTTCAACTTCATGTTTTGTAAAATGATCCAACTAGCTTAAGTCATTGTACTTGTGATATTATAAGGAAGTTTATAAAGATAAAAACCAGAAATCAACTCTTGCAATACCTTATGAGGCTCAATGATGCATTCGAAAGTGTAAGGAGCCACATTTTATCTCAAGAACCATTGCCAACGGTGAATAAGGTGATCTATTTGGTTTCACAAGTAGAGAGACACAAACAATTGTTTGGAGTTTTAAATATGGCTGAACAAGTTTCTGCATATAACACTAAAGTACAACAAAGAGGATTTTATAGTGATAGAAGGGATTAGCGAATGAAATTTGGATCAAGACTGGTGTGTTCCTATTGCAAGCAGACTAGTCATTTAGCAGAGAATTTTTTCGAGCTTATTGGGTACCTAGATTGGTATAATGGCTCAGAAGAAAAGAAAGGGGGAAAGTTTGCTGCAATAGTTGGAATTAATTCACAAAATAATTTGGATAATCCTTTAGATAACAAGAGTTTCATGAATCCAACATCTTCAAATGTAGATCTAGTTAAGAAGGTGTGTGAAAGGTTATGAAACTATTGAAATATGTAGATATAGAACTAGTTGAACATGCTGCCATTGTGAACTTTGCAAGTCAACAATCTTTTGATAGGACTTTTGTAGCTAATTCTTTTACATATGATAGTGATTTTTGTGAGTCGATATAGGAGCTTTTAATCATATAACTCCTTCAAAACAAGTGAATATTGTTGGAAATATTCACTTAAATGAATAGATACTTTTAACAAATGTCTTGTTTGATAAGAATTTCATTGTACTCTTTTGTCCGTAAGTAAATTACTTACTAGCCAACAATTATTTGCCATTTTTCATCCCACACATTTCTCTTTTCAGGACTGGACTACTAGTAAACTTATTGTTATAGGCATAGTTGTTAAAATACGATTTATATATATGATTCAATGAATTTACGATTTTATGAGGCCCTTCTGAGTTAACTCATGCATAGAATCATTTTCTTGTAGAATATTACATTTTTAACTAAGTATACAGTTAAACTTGGTAGAATCATATGTTTTTAACTGAGTTTACTAATTTTATTTATTTTGATCGAATAAGCTAAAATATTAAAAATACATCTTATTTTTACACACTCATAAATTATTAGGATGATACATCTTTTTATTGGTTTTCAATTTTGTTTTCACATACCCTTTGTGTGTCTTTCCTTCCTCCTCTCCAACTTCCCTATTTTACATTTATATAATTTATTAAAGTTGAGTTATAGCTGTAAAGTTTACCAAAAAAAAAAAAAACTTATTTATTATATTTATATCGTTAAGAATTTAATATAAGATGTAAAGTTTGATTCTTTTTCAATTTATAACTTCTTTCAAAGAAAATAATAAAAAACAACTGAATTTTGGCTCTAGTTGCTCTTTTTTTTATTTTTTATAAATGTTATTTTATTGATTAAGATTTACTGTAAAAAAGGTACTTACTTTCTTTATTTTTTTACATCCAGTATATATTTCAAGTTTTTTATAACTCTTATAAGTGTATCTATAGTTTTTTAAAGCTATTTTCAATTCTATGTTCTGATTCTACAAATCTTCTCATGATTCTATGTATAATCATAAGTTCCACAATCTTTGTTACAAGTGAAGGTCGAAGTGGAACTTATGTTATGAAAAGTAAGCCAAGAAAAATTAAAGTAGATTCAAGTGATCTTTGTAATAACAAAATATGATGTTGATGTTAGTCTTGAGTGTTTTCATAATCAACTTAGTCATATTTCTTTCCATAGATTACAACATAATGCTAGTTATGATGTTTCAAATAATACATACTTTCTTTGTGAAACTAATCTTGTTAAAATGCATAGACTTCCTTTTCCATCCAATCAACCTATGTTTTGTAATGTGTTTGACCTTATCCATGTTGATTTGTGGGGACTATATGACACACCTTCTCTCAGTGGTGCAAGATTTTTCCTTGAAATTGCTGATGATAAAAGTCACATTAGATGGACTTTTCTTCTACAATATAAATATCAAACTTTTAAGACTTTAGTCCATTTTATTTCTTATGTTAAGAATCCTTTTTAAAACTATACCAAAAGCCATATGTAATGATAATGGAAGTGAATTTGTTACACTTGAATGCCAAGAGTTTTTTTTTTTCAAACCAATGGAATCATTCACCAAAGAACCATGATCTATACACCTCAATAAAATAGTGTTATCAAAAGGAAACATAGGCATTTATTTGAAGTAGCTCTTGCACTTCGAATTCACATCAATTTACCAAAAACATTTTAAGGAGAATGTATAGTGACTGCCACTACTCTTATCAAAATGCCAATGCCACACTAGTCTTGAAAGACTCTTTTTAAGCTTTTGTTTAGAAGCCACTTACAGGTACTCACCTTTGAACCTTTAATTGTTTATGTTATGTGGCTAATCTTGACAATGCTAAGGATAAATTTGATTAAAGAGGAAGAAGGTATGTGTTTTTAGGGTATCCATTGAATAAAAAAGGTTATAAGGTTTTTGATTTGGTAACTAACAAAATTCTTGTTAATAGAGATGTGGTCTTTTATGAGGAGTTTTATTCCTTATAGATTTGATTGTTTAGCACCAATAGATTTTATTTCTTCTTCCGCTCCTTTGTTTAATGTAAATAACACTCATGATGATGGGATTAGTCACGGACATTCAAATTCAGTTTAGCCAATTGATCCTCTACCCCTATTCAAAACCTTGTGTAGCTGTGTAGGTCTTAAAGAACATAGAATGCATCAACTTAGCTTACTGATTTTGTTCATAAAGTCCAATCGAGTTCGATCATTAGATACACCAGGTGCTAGTTTTTCACACACTTCGTCTTTATATCCTCTTTTAAACCCTCAAGTTTGATCTCATTACCCTAAGAATAATATTGTTTCATTAGCAAATGTATTGGCTATTAATCAACCGAAACATTATGATGAAGCTAAGAAAGATCCTAACTGGGTTGAGGCAATTCATAAAGAATTGTTTTCTTTAGAGTCTAATCAAACTTAGGTTCTAACATCTTTACCAACGAGAAAAAGGGTAGTTGGATCAAAATGGGTTTATAAAGTTAAATACAAACCCCATGGTTTTATAGAGAGATATAAAGCATGTTTAGTTGCTAAGGGTTATAACAAACCTGAGGGAATTTATTATACTCACACTTTTTCACTGGTTGCCAAGTTAACTATGGTTAGACATTTCATAGCCATTGCTTTGATAAAAGTTGGTTTATTCATCAATTGGATGTCAACAAGCATTTTTGCATGGGCATTTGGATGAAGAAATTTACATGACCCCATTGGAAGGGTATGAAGGAGTTAAAGTAGGAAAAGTGTGCAAATTAGTTAAATCCCTTTATGGTTTAAAATAAGTTTAAAGGCAATTGAATAGGGAATTTTCTCATCCCATTGTCCCACTTGGTTTTGAACAATCTAAAAGTGACTATTCTCTTTTTGTTTGAAGTAATAGTGATAAAATTTTAGCTTATAGAGGGTCATTTTGGTAATTGGGCTTGTAGCCCAATTTAATTCCAAGAACTGGTCTTTTAGGTAAGCGATAAGGTCTAAAAGGTCAGGTTCAGTAAGGAATGTTATAGGAAGACTTGGCTTGGTAGGCTTGAATAGGGATCAATGGATCGATTTATTCTACTCTTAGCCTTATTTAATTATCTTGTGTGGCGAAAAATATACTCTAAAAATATATTTCTAGGCTAATTTAGGCTTTTGACTAAAATAGGACTTATATGGGTTAAAATAAGTCTTAAGCCCTTTTATAGTAAAAATATGCTATTTTAAAGAATAATAATATTTTTTATATTATAAGGGCCCTTAAACTCTCTTAAAGGCCTATTTTCAAGTCCAATACATTACTAAAGAAAAAAGGCTTCAATCTTAGCCATTGGATCCTTAGGAATGATCTAAAGGCTAGCATAAGTTTCCAACATCTATAAATAGGAGGCTTCTCTTCTCATTTCGAGACAATTCTCCATATTGCTAAGATTAAGAGCAATACGAAAACTCTACTAGAACATCTCTAGAAAGATCACAGCATCTAATTTGTGAAGAATAGGTTAAGAATGATCGAACCTACTCTATTTGATCTTTTGTCACGCTCGCATACTTGAGAAACTAGGTTTGTCTATTCCTCCTCCCACACCTCTCTCCTTACAATATATGTACATGTGTCATCAATTTAGGAATCTTCTTAGATCGACTGGCATGCCTATCGCACATGATCGACCAACTACAGAAACATTACCATACATTTAATTGTAGACTCGACTAGGAAATAGAGTGTGTTCTTGATAAGAATGATACCTGCACACAAGAAAGCTGGATAAAAGGCAAACTCCTAAGCTTAGGATAATCAGCTTGATGTGATCGAGTAGGTTCACATAGTGGATGACAATACTATACCTATGGCTATGTACACTTGTAGTTGCTAGTGCACTCATGATACACACTATGTGGGAGAATACTTAGGCTCTCGATTAGTTTCTAAATGTTTTTATGCAAATCTTACCAAGAATGGCATGAGCTATTACTACATCGGGAAACATGCTTCCTATTAAACTGAATTATCTTATATGTGAATTTGATGAGAGCAAAAGTTAAGTTTTGTAAACACCTTCTATTTAATAAGATTAATGATTTATGTAAGGAAAAATATATATCTAGAAATATGTGTTTTGTGTTTA
This sequence comes from Combretum micranthum, assembly GCA_024138025.1. Classification (NCBI taxonomy): domain Eukaryota; kingdom Viridiplantae; phylum Streptophyta; class Magnoliopsida; order Myrtales; family Combretaceae; genus Combretum; species Combretum micranthum. The sequence continues at coordinate 68,659 of JAMXBD010001973.1, read as the reverse complement.
TATGTGCTTTGCTTATTGTGTGCATAGGAATTGGACTGGCGAGCCGGTAAATTTTGGACTGGTGAGCCAGTTTAGAAGAACAAAGCACAGTCATGATCAAGTCCAAAATCTAAGGCGTAGAGAGGCAAAATCGAAGGTACGATAAGGCGCGAAGTTTCGACCAGCTCATTGCATCGGTGAGCCGTTAGGCCTTTAAATCCACTATTATGTGCATTTAATGTTGCTATCTGTTAGACGTTATCACTAAAGGACATTTTCACTTTTGAAGACTATAAATACATGTTTCTTTGAAGATTCATATAACTTTGAAAGAGCCTTCATTTGCAAGCAAGAAAATCAAGAATCCTCTTATTATTATTGTTCTCTTGTTCATTGTTTTTCAAATTCTAAGTAAGAGAGGAAATCAATTTTAATACTCTGTTATTAACTTATAACTTATAAGAGAGCACTACAAAAAGAGAAGGAAATACTTTATTTCCCTAGTGTTGTAACTTGTGCACTGCTCTATTTGAGCATTTGAATTTGATATTAATAAAGTGTGTAAAGTCCTCTATTATAGGTGATTATGAGATTGTGGAGAGTAGGAAGTAGGCTGGACTTCACATTAAATCTAGCTTGATTTCTCTTTCCCTATCTCTTTTACTTTCTTATCATACCTTATTATTGCTATATTAGGTTTTATCAAAGTCTAATTTAATTATTTGTTTGAAAAACCATTTAATTGTGAATTTAGGTTAAATACTCAATTCACCTCCCCACCCCCCTCTTGAGTTTTTTCTAGTGCATTTTCATTTGGTATCAGAACTTCGTCTCTAACTTTTTGTGCTTAATCGCATTTAGAATAAAGATCATGACATCAAATGCATTAGGGTTTTTAGAAGGTCAACCTATTAATAGGCCACCTCTTTTAAGCGGGGGTAACTACCCATATTGGAAGTGTATAATGAAAATCTTTCTAAAAGCTCAAAATAGATTAATATGGAATGTAATAAAAAAAAGAGCCTTTGATTATTGAAGGAAAAGAAGAAAAAGATTATAATTAAGAATTGAAAAAGATTTGGTCTAAATGAAATAGCTATGCACATATTGCATTATGAGCTAAATGAAAATGATTTCAAAGAATCTATACATGTAAGTCTGCTAAAGATATATGGGATGAATTAGAAAAGACTTACAAAGGAACTTTAAGAGCAAGTGGTTTGACACAACATGAACCACGCCAACCTATAAACGAGACCCGCTATCGAGATTTGAAAATAAAATCCCTAAATCCTCTAAGAAAACTAGTGGAAACCATGACCCATTACCTATATGGAGACAAGAACCTTGGTATAGTCATAGACGCCACAACCGGCGATGGCAAACCGATTGATAAGTCAAAGGGATTGAACGCCATGGGAAACTCCTAATAAATTCATAAACAATTTTTTCCAGAACTCAAAGAGAAGAAACTCTCATATTTTCATTATCAAAGATATGTCATATATGTTACAGCCCATCGGTTTATATAGACTTTTAATTATTGCTTAAAAACTAAGCTACAATAAATAAAGAAAAATAACTTATTAATGACTCCTAAGAATATGTAAGGACAAACTTGACAATTAAACAAGGAAATATGAAAAGACATAAAAGAAACCATAAAAGACACAAAACTTAAATATCCCTAATAAATAAAATAAATATCCCTAAGAAAATGATAAATATCCCAAAAAGAGATAAACTTAATTATGATATGTATACATATATTTCTTTTTGTGTTGAAGCCATTTAATCCTCATCATTCCCTCCTTCTCAAAAAAGATTCGTCCTCAAATCCCTGAACTGATGCAAACCGCAAGCAACCTACCTTGAGACCCAACATCAATATGCTTGGAAACATCATTCCTCTTTCTCAAAAAAGTTTTCATCCTTGAATCTCCAAACTAATGTGAACCATAAGCGACTAGCCTTGAGACCTGACACCAATATGCTTGGAAACTTCTATCCAAAAATTTAACTAGATGATAAGTGACAAACCTCAATTTTTTTCTCTTCCCATTTTTTTCTTCCTTTTTTTTCATCAAAGATATAAGTAGGATATGAACGACTCGAGTTACCTCTATCGAAGGATATGGATTCTTAGAAATCTTATGCTCTGATACCAAATGATACGATATGAACCACCTAACCTGTGAATGAGACCCCCTATCGAGATCTAGAAATAAAATCCTTAGATCATCGAAGAAAATAGGTGGAAACCACGACCCATGATGGAGTCGTGGCAAGAAGACTAATGGTAGATCCAATTGTGATACTACCTAGACCGGCTTCAAGGACCCGAGCTAAAAGATTCAAAGAAGTGATCAACGGGATGATTCAGAAGATTCAAGAGGAGGAGACACAATTTTAAATCATCCAGAATGAATCTAAGCTAATCAATATCATTAAGGCAAGTTCGGGAATGGATCATAACAAGTTTGAAGCAAAATGGACCAAAGCTGGCAAGTAAGCTGCCAGCCTACTTTGGATCGCCGCCGGCCTATATGTGATAGAAGCTAGCATTGAAAAAGAAGACGTTAGACGGCCTATGCTGGATTATTCAACATCGCTGGCCAAAATGGGTACGCCGCCGGTGTATGTAGGAAAGCTGCCGGCCTCATTCTATTTACTTTGCATTTTATTTCTGAATTGAAATGGCCTCCAACTTATGTTTTTATTACGAACCATTTATTATTTTGTGTCTTTGGGGTTTCCTTTGCTTGTTAGATAAACTCTTTTAGGTTGTATGAACAAAATAGATTATTTTGAATGAAAATTGAGAGTATTTCTCTTAGGTTCTTGAGTGAACTTTTTCTGAACTTATCATATCTAATCCATGGCGTTCAACCTTCGACTTATCAATTGAACATTTCATATTCGGTTGTGGCATCTATGACTATACTAAGGTTCTTTCCTCCACATAGACAATGAGTCGCGGTTTCCACCAGTTTTCTTAGACGGTCCTTAGGTTCGAATTCCATCGTCAATTGTTGAGTCTTAGGTTTCATATACCTAAGCTTCGCATCATTAGGGATATTTATTGTATTTATCAGGGATATTTAAGTTTCTGTGTCTTTTCAGATTTCTTTTTATGTCTCTTCATATTTACTTGTTTAATTGTCAAGTTTGTCTTTACATATTCCTAGGAGTTATTAATAGCTTGTTTATTGTCAAGTTTGTCTTTATATATCCCTAGGAGTCATTAATAGGTTATTTTTTCTTATTTATTGTAGCTTAGTTTTTGGGCTAATTTAAAGCCTATATAAACCTATGGGATGTAACATATATAACATATCTTGATAATGAAAATATGAGAGTTTCTTCTCTTTGAGTTCTGGAAAGAACTTATTTATAAACTTATCGGGAGTTTCCTATGGCATTCTATCCCTTTGACTATCAATCAGTTTGCCATCACTGATTGTGGCGTCTACGACTATACCAAGATTCTTGCCTCCACATAGGCAATGAGTCGCGGTTTCTACCAGCTTTCTTAGACGGTCCTTGGGTTCGAATTCCATCGTCGATCGTTGAGTCTTAGGTTTCATATACCTAAGATTCTTGTTTTGTATCATTTGGTATCGGAGCAAGGTTTAAAAAACCTATCATATTTAAAAAAAACCTATCATATACATAAATTTTGATTGATAAGTCGAAGGTTGAATGCCACAAATTAGATCCGATAAGTTCAGAAAAAAAGTTCACTCAAGAACCTAAGAGAAATACTCTTAATTTTCATTCAAAAATAATCTATATTGTTCATACAACCCAAAGGAGTTTATATAACCAAAAGAAGGAAAACTAAAAGACAAATAATAAAAATAAATCATTTCACCATAAAAGCTGGCGGCCTTTAAATTGGAATTTAAATCCGAGAGCAGCTTCTAGTCTACGCCGACATAAAGGCTGGCGGCTTAAGTCCCTACGCCGGCAGCGTAAGCTTCAAAGCCAACGACATTGAGTAATCTAGCATAGGTCGTCTGACGTCTTCATTTTCAATGCTGGCTTCCATAACATTTAGGCCGACAGCGATCCAAGATAGGTTGGCAACTTACTTGCCAACTATGGTCCATTTCGCTTCAAACTTGTTTTGATCCATTCCTGAGCTTGCCTTAATGATGTTGATTAGCTTGGATTCATTTTGGATGATTTGAAATTGTGTCTCCTCTTCTTGAATCTTCTAAATCCACCTGTTGATCGCTTCTTTGAATCTTTTAGCTCGGGTCCTTGAAGCCAGTCCAAGCGGCATCACAATTGGATCTACCCTTGGTCTTCTTGCCATGACTCCATCATTCCCTTCCTCTTGAGAAGCATTTGTCCTCAAATCTTCATCACCTGCATCAAAAGGACTTAGATCAGAAACGTTAAAAGTAGCACTTACTGTATACTCACCTGGTAGATCAATCTTGTAAGCGTTATCATTGATGCGCTCTAGGACTTGAAAAGGACCATGGCCTCTTGGAAGCAACTTGGAACGCCTTTGCTCAGGAGATATTTCCTTGTGCATGAATAGTTAAACCCAATCACCGGGTTCAAACATGATTTGACATTTTCCCTTGTTAACTTGCTTAGCATACTATTCTATACGCCTTTCAATATTAACCCTAGCCTTTTCATGAATGTGCTTAACAAACTCCGCCTTCTTTTTACAATCTAAATTAACAAATTCAAAAAAGGTAAAGGCAACAAATCTAACAGAGTCAGTGGATTAGAACCATACATAATCTCAAATGGTGAATATTTAGTAGTAGAATGAATGGCACAGTTATAAGCAAATTCCACATGAGGTAAACATTCCTCCCAAGTTTTAATGTTCTTTTTAATGATAGCCCTCAACAAAGTAGATAAAGTCCTATTTACTACCTCAGTTTGACCAACAGATTATGGATGATAAGTTGTAGAAAATAATAATTTAGTCCCTAACTTACTCCACAAGGTCTTCTAGAAGTAACTTAAGAACTTTGCATCTCTATCAGACACAATTGTTTTAGGCATACCATGAAGTCGAACAACCTCCCTAAGGAACAAATCTGCAATATGAGAAGCATCATTAGTTTTGTTGCATGGAATAAAATGTGCCATTTTAGAAAACCAATCCACTACAATAAATATAGAATCCCTAACATTTTTACTCCTAGGCAATCTTAACGTAAAATCCATAGAAAGATCTACTCAAGGCTCACTAGGAATAGGCAATGGAGTGTACAAACCATGTGGTTGTACTTGGGATTTAGCTTGCCTGCAAGTAATACACTTCTCATAAATTCTCTCAACATCTCTTTTCATCTGGGGCCAATAAAAAAGTTCCTGCAAAACAGTTAAAGTTTTTGCTACCTCAAAATGATCCATCAATCCACCACTATGACTTTTCCTCACCAACAACTCCCTTCTTGAGCACTTTGGAATACATAACTTATCTTCTCTAAACAGATAACCATCATGTATAAAGAATTTTCCATAGCTAGTCTTTTTACAATTTGCATAAGTTTAAGCAAAATCTTGTCTACAACATATAATTCTTTGACATGTTCAAATCCAAGCAACTTAGCATCAAGTGTTGAGATTAAGACATACCTACGGGAAACGCATTAGCAGCAATATTTTCCTTACCTTGCTTATAGCGAATGACATAAGGAAATGTCTCGATATACTCCATCCAATGCACATGCCTCTTGTTTAATTTCTGCTACCCCTTCAAATGCTTCAAGGATTCATGGTCCATATGAATCACAAATTCCTTTGACTATAGGTAATGCTGCTAGGTTCCCAAGGCTCTAACCAATGCATATAATTCCTTATCATAAGTAAGGTACTTCAATGCTGCCCCACATAGCTTTTCACTAAAATACACAATGGGTCGTCCTTCTTGCATCAGCACTGCTCCAATCCCTAAACCTGAAGCATCACACTCAATTTTAAAAGTTTTAGTAAAATTAGGTAAAGCAAGTAAAGGAGCATGTGTAAGCTTATCCTTTATCAACTTGAAAGCTTTCTCCTGATCTTCTCCCCCTTTGAAGCCCAAATTCTTCTTGATAACTTCAGTGATTGGTGCGGCAATACTATTGAAGTCCTTCACAAATCTCCTATAGAAGCTAGCTAGTCCATGAAAACTTCTTACTTGACTCACATTCGTTGGACTAGGCCACTCCTGGATAGCACGAACCTTCTCTTCATCTACTTGTATTCCTTGTGCACTAACAATAAAGCCAAGAAATACAAGTCTAACTATGCAAAAAGTGTATTTCTTAAGGTTAGAAAATAATCTCTCCTTTCGAAGCACATCAAGAACAAATTTCAAATGTTTCACATGGTCTTCTAAATCCATGCTATAGATCAGAATATTATCAAAGTAAACAACCACAAACTTTCCAGTGAAAGCACACAATTCATCAATCTCATGAAAGTGCTTGGTGCATTAGTTAAGCCAAAGGGCATAACTAACCATTCATATAAACCATACTTTGTTTTGAATGCGATTTTCCACTCATCTCCCTCCTTCATCCTAATCTGATGATATCCACTTTTTAAATCAATTTTAGAAAACACACATGAGCCATGCAATTCATCCAACGTATCATCTAAGCAAGGCATGGGATGGTGATACTTTACCATGATATTGTTGATGGCTCAGCAATCAACACACATCCTCCATGATCCATCTTTCTTAGGTACAAGAATCACCGGTACTGCACATGGACTCATGCTCTCTCTCACGTACCCTTTTTCCATTAGCTCTTGAACCTGCCTTTGAAGCTTCTTAGTCTCCTCAGGATTGCTCTTATAAGCCGGTATATTTGGAATTGCATCTCCAGGTACAAAGTCGATCTGGTGCTCTACTCCATGGATTGGAGGTAATCCTCTAGGGATTTCCCTAGGAAAGATGTCATGCCCGAAGGGTATCCTAAACGTGGCAGTCCGCCGTACACAATATTAAAGCCTAAGAATGACCACCTCAGTCCCGCGAAGGCTGCCATAATATGTACAAGGCGTCTAACACATAGAGGAGACACATTAGAGAGATACATTTTATATTGGTACACTTGAGTAATAATGTAAAGGAAATACAATTTACCATACTTCATATACAAATCACTACGCTTCATATACGAATCACTATACTTCAAAATACAAATAATTAAACTTCAATTACATTCATCCACAGACTTCCCTATATAAACTATTACAAGGCAAAACATAAAAGTCTAGCTGATAACTTCAAGCATTCTCATTTCTTGCCGGAATCCCAAAATCATTCTCGGCTCCAACCATCTCGGTCCCTACTTAGCATTCTTGAAATAACCTGTTCATTCAAACATCTATTGGGGTATAAGCTACACTAGCTTAGTGAGAATTCTCTTAATTCTGTACCATAACAAGCAAGTTATAAATAATCTATATGCTATGCATGAACAAATACGTGGGCAAGCAATTATGCATGGGTATCCAGAACCCACACACAGAACGGATTTACGCCCTCCATATCTTGGGTTAGGGATGGTATTGAAGTCTACATGACCGCTGCTAGTCCCTAAGCCTTTGGCTCATAGCACTTGACTCGGCTAGGCTCATCCAAGGAATGCATCCACATGCGCCTTAGTACCCATGAATGAGCTCTGGCACCGGTCTTGTTATCCAAACAAGTTATCAACGGACCATATCGATCGACCTGCGTAGGAGTAGCATGCTACCAAATGCAATATGTCCGATGCGATGCATAACCAATTTAATTTTTGCTTAGGTCAAAATATTCATACATTCTTTAGAGTGATCAACCAATATCATACATATAGCAGAAATAATATGAATAATACAGTTATCCAATCAAATCGTGGTTTCGATATGCTTAAGTATTCTTTGGCATGCATTCATCACAGTCTCATCATATATTCCATCCCCATTCATATCGATTTGTATCTTGTTCCTATACTTCTAATGCGACTAATTACAAGCACAAACAAGGTAACAAAATAAGGAGAAAACTCACTCAGCCATTGGATCACCGATCTTTTAGTAAAAGTAATCCGGTGGTAGGGAATCGTCTGTCACGCCCCGAGGGTATTCTAATAATGATAATCAAAAACCATTCAATCACCATTATTAGTTTACCTTCTAGGTATGACATGATTTTCAAAAACAGGATCTTTTAATTGCTCGGATGGAATAAACAAACATATATAAGATGTAAATTAGTAAACAACTATTACAAACTACTATATTACAATCATATGCTTCAGAATTCCTTACAACTTTAACTGATGATTCTAATGCACATTACATGCACTATAAGACTACTACAGATATAGCTATTCTAATTCTATACTGAACTTTAAACTTCTGGCTTCTATTCCTTACCGGGACCATGCTCCTGCTAGTAATGAGCCCGGTCGCAGAGTGAACCTGAAAGGACTGTGGGAGTGTGAGCTAAAACACGAGCTCAGTGAATAACCAGAACTTATTACACATAGCATACAAGTTATTTAACAATCATATGAAATGCAGCAATCACACACATGAACATTACAAGCTTGGATAACCCGGAATCCAAATAGGATGAAGATTTACGCCCTCCCATCGGGTTGAAGGATCATAATCTATGGTCCACCTACCCAGGAGAGACTTAAGCTTTCAGGAAATAACAATCTCAAATTTAGTTATCTCTTTATACTTATCATGTTTCATTATTTATTTCCTGTTTAGCTTTAGAAACTCCACTAAGTGTTAGTTATTCTCAAGTAATACCATAAGCGGCGTCCTTCGTTTACCATGTAGTTCCTATGGTATTAACAGAACAAAAGTAATCTTGCAATTAACTACTAGCTCTCTGGCCTAGATAATTCAAGCATTACCAGAGATCCGAGAATCTAACATGTAGTAGGCTACCACTTACTCAATGCTTTTTATGCATAGTATGCAATGCATGATTATTTTTCATTATGGTACCAGTAGTTATTAGTCAATTTAGGGGTGATCAAACAATACAGACACTTAATTAGATACTACAGACATTATCTAGATACAGGCAATTGTGTTATCACTTATTTTAGAGTGGCATGGCAATCAATGGAATACAATACACAACTTTCATATTTCAAACAGATCATCAATTTTCATTATCTTTTATTTAAGGTTCACTACTAGTACAAGCACAGCCAATGTAATAAGACTGAGTCACTCACCTGCCCATCCTAGTTAATCGTAGTAATCTTCAGGTAGGTCCTCCCCAATACCCGAGTCACCTATTGAGATAGACAATATAAAGATTAAAATTTCTAGACTATATAATTTAGTATCTATGAATACTTATATGTCCTAATGGTTGGTTGGGTATCTGTTTTACTCTTAACTAATTCTTTTGAAATAGCTCTAAGTTTTAAATCCTGGTACTCACAGTTTTATTATGTTAGTTCTGGTTGGATATGTAAATCGATCAATTGGGTATTACTAGCTTCATTAATTCATTTTATTGCCTAAATATATCAGTTTCTTTTAAATTACTTAATAAATTTTTCTTATAGAATATAGATACTTTTATACTCACAAATTTGGAGTATTTAAATTTCCATTGTTATCTGTTTATATATAGATATTCTAGTATATACTTAATACTTACTAACCATAATTTATACATACAGATCTTTTTATTGAAAACATATTCACTAATAAAGAATTTATTAATTTAATAATAACTATTTTCGAATTTATTTTTCTCTTTTCGAATATCGTAAAACATTAATAATTAACATCAATAATAGTACCAAAATAATTATACTATCAATAATACTAATAATAACAATAATAACAGTAATAATAAAAATAACAATAACAATAATAACAATAATGACAATAATAATAACAATAATAACAATAATAATAACTATATTAATAAATATAATAATAATTAAATTTTCGAAAATAGATTGGATGGAATAATTATATTTTATCACATTAAGAATTATACTAATGGTCTTATATTTTAATTAAAGTAATTTTAGTCTTACCTTCATATATAATATTTTCGAAAATTTTAACAAAATTTTTTTTAATATTATTAGGATTATCAATAATTATAAATAAAAACTTATTATGTGAAAATTACTTACTTAGGTAATTTATGTTTCAAAAATTTCTTTTTAGATTAATAATAATAGATTAGGTATTAAAACAACTATTTTTAGTAAAGTCAGAAAAATAATTTATTTTTAAATTTACATAAATAAATATTTAGTTTTGGATTTAATATTATTAATAATATTATTACTATTCCCGAAAATAAATAAATGCAGGAAAAATATTAAAATTTCCAAAATACTTATATTAATATTTATTATATAATTATATTATTTAGATTCGTTTTTCTTTTCTATTTTTTTATTATTATTTTGGCCGAGAGGTACACGGGTGTACACGCCCGTGTACCCAACCCGTGCTCATAGGGGAGCACTGTTCATCGTCTTCCCCGATGAGCCGTGGCAAAATCTGGCGAATCCCGACGTTATCTAAACCACTCCTAGGAACATTAGAAACCTAAATATCCAAGAAAAACCATATACAAACAACATGTTCATCATGAAATCGGATCATCAAGCTCGGCTAGGGTTTGGAAAGATTACCTTCGTTGTGACCCTCCGATGAAATTCGAAGCTTCTAGCTACCTTGGTTAGCTTCCTAAGATGTCTAAGAGTTAGTAGTAATCCTTAAACTCAAAGAAAATTCGCGGAATAACATTACTTACCTTGAGCTCGTTTTTTCACGCGTTTTCCAGGGTTTTTGTTCGAATTTTCGAACTGGGTTGATGCGATGTTCTAAAAATTGTTTCCTGGCTTGTTCGACTCCTAATAAACTATGGATGAATTCTGGAAGGTTTGAAGAGATTTGGAATCGTTTGCTTGTCCAACCGAGTCCGTTTGCATAATATATATATAACCTAGTGTAACATTCCAGCCGCGTTCCTTCCTCAATCTGAATGGAATTGCTCTTGTTTGTTGTCCATTTGGTCCTTTGTTTGATTGTCATTAAGGCTAGGTGATCTGTCAAGTTTTCATTTGTTTTGGAGAGGATTTGGATTGACTTTTGCACAAATTATTGGAGAAATTCGGCTTACCCACATTAAGAAGATCTCAGCCCTCCAAAACAATTGAAATCTATCTCCAGCAAGCCAAGGTTATATATATATATTATATGTTAGTTAAATATTATTTAATTAGGTTTTCGGGTAGTTTAATATACTATTAGGGTATATTTTAGCTTATATATGTAAATATATATATACAAAAGTCTTAAATGAATCCTACAAGTTATTTAGTTTAACGAAAAGTACAAATTTAAGTTGTATTAGTACGTATCTAATCATTTAAGAAAAATTTATCTTACGCGATTTAGGTTTATAAGCTTTTCGGGTCAATTTTTTTGTTTTAGGTTCCAAGGGCTTTAGAAAACCCTAATTTGAATATTAGTATGATTTCAATTCTGTATTTGCGGTCTAGATCTCGAGTTATACATCAGTTTAGGTTTTTATTGGGTATTTATAATCCTAATAGTTTATCTTGAGATCACAATTTCCTAGCTAAAACCTTATTGGGTCATCTATGTAATATTACTACTAATATATTGGCTATACTAATTATATATATATAGATTTGGATACTCACTATGAAATCTTATCAATGTAGTTTATTACTGACTAAAACTCTCAAATTTTAGGGTTCTAATGCAAATAGGTTCATACTATACCTTGTTTTAATTCCCGATCTCTATTGAATACTACGGTATTCACTTAATACTCATTATTAGGTTTCCCTATAGGATCTGTCTGTTTGACAAGTATTCGGGTTTAGGATTTGAAGTTTCCTTTGATCACAACTTAAATTATTAACTTGAAATACGAAATCTTGTTTTTGGAATCGATTGGGGTCAAAGAAGTCCTTTTATAAAATCTATGAGTTCCAAACCGATCAATTTTAGAGTATCTATCTAAACTAGGGTTTCTAATTAACTCCTAAGATTACTAGTCAACCCATAATTTCTAATCTAGGGTTGTATCGTATGATGGAAGTTTTCGGGTTTACATCGTCGAATTCGGGATCACCTAAAAAGGAAGAAATACTCTAATAAGAATTTCAACTCAAACTAATCCAAACGATTTTGTACGAACTATCAAATTCGTAATTCTTGTCCTAAGCGGGAATTCCAACTTAAAACGGCCATAACTTGGTCATTTTAACTCGGAATCTCGCAAATTATATATTGATTTCTTTCTACTTTGAAAGATATATCTAATTCTAATATTATTTTCAAGTTTTGAAAACTTTGAAGCTTCAAAAAGTTCGGATCAGATTAGGGCAGTAACAATTTCAATTTCTGAAAAATAGTTTTGTAAATGTTTGTAATATTCCTACTATATAAATTAGCTATACATGCAATATGAATGATTTCCTAAGATGAATGACATGAGATGAGTTTGATGTATGCATGACCTTGATGATTCTTGCTAAAAGAAAATTTAATATCTTTTTATTTTGCAAGATCATAATAACAACTACTTATGAAAAATCTAGCTTTCTAACTTTGATAATTTACATATGTTTTGGATTCATTACTTAAGAAAATATAATTATTTTTGTTAAAATTGAGTCTTCAATATATATATTACTTATGACCTTCATTTCTACATAAAAATTTCCATTTTACATTTTGTAAACATGTTTTCAAGTAGGGTTGATTCAAAAAGCCGAATTTTGTAAAAATTAGTTTTTGAGTGATTTCTTTAGGTAAAAATCATTTGATATTTAGGAAATTAAGGCTCAATCATACATAACCACTAAGGACTTCATTCTTGCACAAAAATTTGCATTTTACACTTTGCAAATATGTTTTCCAATATGATTTACTAAAAAATCCGAATTTTTAACAATTCACTTTTTGAATGATTTCTTTGGGAAAAACTTGTGCAAGGCATTAAAATTTAAGACTTTATGGTACCTATTACTTAAGGATTCCATTCATTACATAAAATTTTCATTTTGAGCTTTAATAATAGGTGTTCTTATGGCCTTCATTCAAAATTATGAATTTCACAATTTGACTACTAACTCAAAATTTTCCATCTTGATTCTACTTCATGTTTTACACATTAATCTCATCAAAACTCATTTCAACTTATAAAAATCACCACTTAATGATACCTATTACCTATACCCTTCATTTTTCACATAAAACATGAGTTTTGGAGTTGACAAATGGGTTTTAAAAATTGGCCTTGGTTGAGATCCGAATTTGCAAAATTCATTTTTGGTCATATCTTTTGATAAAATCTATCTAAACTTATGAAAATCCATTCCTTACATATCATATATTAAGAGCCTTTTATATCTTGAATAAAAACTTCATTTTTGAGTTGGAAAGCATGTTTTTAAAATATGTCTTGACCAAAATCTGAAAATGAGATTTTTTATTTTGAAAATAACTTTTGAAAATCACTTTTGATTCTTGTAAAAAGAAGTCTTGATGATATACATATATTAAGTCTTCATTATCATAATTAAAAATTATATTTTGACATTTGGAAAGTGGTTTTTAAATGGGGGTCTTGCCAAAATACGAATTTCAAAATTTTTGTTCAAGTTTAAATCTAAGATCTACACATAATATGAACATACATCTAAATGAAACCCATGATAATAAACTTTAAAGTCATAGATCTAAACTTTGCTCATCAAAATCACTAATTTATGTTATCTATACCCTAAGCCCTTCATTTTAAATGAAAAATACACATTTTCAAGTTGAAAGTAACTTTTCTAATATGGTTCATTTTTCATCCGAATTTTCAAAAATGATTTTTGTTGAAAACAAAATAGATCTTGAGTTTTCTACAACTTCTCTATTATCATCATGCTATTACAAGTTGTTCATGAACATAAAACAAAGTCTAATATATTTTAGGAACTCAAAACACTAGATCTAGTCTTCTAAACTAGTTTTAAATGCATGAATCACTAAGATAGACATGTGGATGATAGATCTATGCATAAATCATAAGAAATAACAAAAATAACAACTTAAATAAAAAGATCTATGGCATAAACGAAAATCAAAGCTACAAAAAGTTAGATCTACAAAATACAACTTTAAATAAGAAAATAATAATGATACAAGATAATAATAATGGAGAAGAGGAGTGTTTCATTTTGGCATCATCATCCTAAGCTTTAAGCTTATGGAAGGTCATTTGATGCATAAAACTTTAATTACACTTTATCTATACCACCTATGGAAGCTTTGAGAAGAAGATTTACTTAAAAATCTTCAAGAAATATGTGCGGAGGCTCAAGAATGGAATGGGGGCAGCTTAGTTCTTCTAAGAACAAGAGCAAAAATGAAGAAGAAAAGAGAGGAAAAAGAGAGAAAAAAGGCTAAGGAATGAAAAAGGAAAGAAGGAGTAAATAAAAGAGAGAGAGAAAATGAGTGTATTAATGAATGAAAGGAGAAAAAAAAAAAGTAAAACAAGGGCAGCAAGTGTATGGGTGCTGCACATGAAAGAGGAGGAGAGGAGAGAGAGGGTTTTGTTTAAATTTGACTCAAAATTGAATTATATAATTAATGTATAATATAACTTTGAAGAAGGATTGAAATACATTTATTTTTAGTCAAAATAGGAGTAAATTAAAGGACAATGGCAGCCATAAAGAAAGAAAAATCTGCCATGAAGTGATATAATAAAGTGTAAAAAGATTGAAGTGAAAAAGAAGTGATGTGTGAAAGGTGTACTTGAAGGTATGGGTTGTAAAAGTACTTTCTTAATAAAATAAAATAAAATTAGAAAATTTATTCCAAATATTTGTAGCGGATTTTCATAATTAAAATTTAATAATTATTTGAATTATTTTAGTATTTAACAATAGTTACCAGTATGATCGAAACTAAAATATAAACGATTAAACAGCCGTCCAAGAAGACGTAGGAATAGAGAACAAAGAGATTCCAACAACGTACCAGCTGAACAGGAGTACCCCCCGGAGAAAATAACCCTGCTCCTGCTCCGAACCAGCAAAATGACTTTGCAGCTGCCATTGGACAGATGAACCAGTTGTTGGCTATTTTGATTCAGCAACAAAATCAAAATAACCCAGCTCCTGCTCCACCTCAGAATGCTCCTGAAGCTACGGTAGAAGCACCCGGGAACAGTCACATGCTGCACCATTTCCACCACCACCACCGCCAGATCACATCAAAACTTGCTCGCCAATTTCATCAAAAGTAATACCTACTTTGATGGAACCTTCGGAAAACCAGCTGAGGCTGAAGATTGGTTGGCCCAGATTGAGAGATCGTTTGATGGTTATGAAGTACCCCACCACTTAAGAGTCAGTTTTGGGACATTCATGTTGAAGTTTAATGCTCGCATATGGTGGGAATCGAAGAAGCGAGAATTGCCTGCTCCAGTTACTGGGATATGTTTCGAGAAGAGTTCTTGGAGAACTACTTTCCAGGGAGTCTCAGAGTTCGGTACAGTGCTGAGTTCTTTGAATATACTCAGAAAGGGAGAACCATCGAGCAGTACGAAACGAGTCAGCTTGTTGCAGTATGCTCCTGACTCCTATAAGCACAGCGAGGAGTTAAAGAGACAAGTTTTCTTGAATGGGTTAGATGAAGACCTAAAGATTCGTTGGTGGAATTTGATGTTAGAAGTTTTAAGGGGCTAGTGGAAAAGGCTAGAATTATTGAAGAAGCCAAAAAGATGAAAACAAAAGCTCCGGAGAAGAAAGTGTTTGTGTTCGGAAGGAAGCCTATGAAGGACCAAGTTCTGGGTTCAAAAATAAGAGGTTTAAGACCTTTGGAAGTTTCAAAGGAAGTGGAAGCAATCAGAGGGAGGTGACCAAGGTAGATGTCACATGCTGGAAATGCCGAGGGAAGCATTATCCAAAGTCTGCCCACAATTGCAAAACAAGTGCTTCTTTTGTGGCAGCCCGATCATAAAATCTTGGAGTGTCCCAAGAAGAACACCAGTGTCTGCTATGTGTGCAAGCAGCCAGGGCACTTTGCAAATGAATGCCCAAAGAGGAAAAATGCTCTTGTGAGGTCATCCAACACCTCGGGAGGATCCGCCCTTGTCAGAACCAACAATGGCAATGGAAATGGGAACCGCTCTGGCACCTCGATGCATGGAATGAGAGTTTACAACCTGGAGGGCCAGTGGATGTGCGAGGAAGCAGATGATGAGGAGGAAGGATGTGAGTTTGCTGCCTTGGAGGGAGACGAAGGCTATGATCATGGACTCGTTGCAGGTTAGCCTTAACCTTAAGCTTTCGTTTTGTTTATAGTATCTTTTTACGCTATCAATCCAAATAGAAATCCCTATACCTCTTTAGCCTAAAGCTTTAGAAAAGTTAGATAAGTATAGTATGGTTAGTAACTAGTGCGTGTTAAACGCAGGAAGTATACGAGTAGCTAACGAGACCGCTTATGCCTTGTTTGATACCGGAGCCACCCATTCGTTTATCACCCCCAACCTTGCTAAGAAGAGTGGATTACCTATAGTCACCACCGCTACCAGCTTCAAGATAAAGACACCCACGGGTAGCGTCGTAACCACCCAAGAGATGTTGAAGGAATGCCCTTTAGAGATCCAAGGTCACCATACGACAAGTGATTTGATCGTGTTGGAGATGAATAAGTATGAAGTAATTCTTGGAATGAGTTGGTTGACCCATGTTAAAGCCACGGTAGATTGTCGAGGAAGAAGGTGAATTTTAAGGATGTAAATGGGAAGGATATTGAGTTTAAAGGAGAATCCACGGTCGTAAGGAGGCAAGGATTAAGTTCGCTTGAGTTGGTGACGGATGAGGAAGATTGACCAACAATCAATGCTATAGAAGAAGAAGGTGAAGGACCAAAGGTGGAGGATATACCCATAGTCAATGAGTTTCCTGATGTTTTTCCTAAGGAATTACCTGGATTGCCACCAAAGAGGGAGATCGATTTTGAGATTAGCTTGATGCCAAATACCGAGCCGATATCAAAAGCTCCATACCGCATGGCACCGGTAGAGTTGAAAGAACTCAAGAAGCAATTACAAGAGCTTCTGGATCAAGGATTTATACGCCCAAGTGTATCACCATGGGGAGCACCAGTTTTGTTCGTTAAGAAAAGGATGGATCCATGAGGTTATGTGTCGATTACCGGGAGTTGAATAAGGTTACAATCAAGAATAAGTATCCATTACCCCGGATTGATGATCTCTTTGATCAGTTGCAAGGAGCAAGCGTGTTTTCACGCATCGACTTGAGATCTGGATACCATCAGTTAAGAGTAAGGCCGGAGGATGTACCAAAGACCTTTTCGAACTCGATATGGACATTATGAGTTCTTAGTGATGTCTTTTGGATTGACAAATGCACCTGCCGCTTTCATGGACTTGATGAATCGAATCTATAAGCCCTTGTTGGATAAGTGCGTTATAGTTTTCATCGACGACATTTTGGTCTACTCACACAGAGGAACATGAGGAACACCTCCGTATGGCGCTTCGGACGTTAAGAGAACATAAGTTGTATGCCAAATTGTCAAAGTGTGACTTTTGGTTGGATAAGATATCCTTTTTAGGACATGTTGTTTCAGGAAGTGGCATATCGGTTGATCCTGAAAAGATTAAGCAGTGATGGAGTGGAAGCAACCAAAGACGGTAACGGAAGTAAGAAGCTTTCTTGGTCTAGCTGGCTATTATCGAAAGTTTGTAAAGAATTTCTCGACTATAGCCAAGCCATTAACACAACTTACTCAAAAGAATGAGAAGTTCATCTGGACCGATAAAAGAGAAAGGAGTTTCAAGAGCTCAAGCAAAAGCTTGTATCCGCACCGATACTCGTTTTGCCAAACCCTGAGAAGCCTTACACGGTGCATAGCGACATCAAGAAATGGTCTTGGATGTGTGCTAATGCAAGAAGGAAAAGTGATTGCTTATGCTTCGCGACAGTTGAGACCGCATGAGCAAAATTATCCGACGCATGACTTGGAGCTAGCTGCCGTTGTTTTCGCACTCAAGATATGGAGGCATCACTTGTATGGACAAAGATGCGAAATATATACGGATCACAAAGCCTCAAGTATCTATTCACTCAGAAGGAGTTGAATATGAGACAACGGAGATGGTTAGAGCTTATAAAGGACTATGATCTTGGAATCAACTATTGTCCAGGAAAAGTTAATGCCGTCGCGGATGCCTTAAGTCGGAAGAATCATGAGGAAGTTGCCGCTTTGTTGACCGACCAAAAGGAGTTGGTAAGAGAATTCGAAAGGCTGTATCGAATTCATTGGAAAGATGTGGAGGTGGAAATATCTAGCTTGGTGATGGAACCAACCCTTGTGGAACGGATTAAAGAAGCTCAACGATATGATGAAGTCATACAAAGGATCAAACGGGAAGTGCAAGCAGAAAGTATACTGATTTCACCGTAGATGAAGAGGATGTAGTGAGGATGAAGGGAAGGTTATGTGTGCCGATGATGAGGATATGAGAAAGGAAATCATGAGTGAAGCTCATAACTCAGGATACACAGTACATCCGGGAGGAACTAAGATGTATCAAGATCTTAAGAGCCACTTTTGGTGGAATGGAATGAAACGGGATGTAGCTGATTATGTGATGAAGTGCCCAACTTGTCAACAAGTAAAGGTGGAACATCAAAGGCCGGAGGATTGCTAAAGCCTTTGCCGATACCTGAGTGGAAGTGGGATCAAATCTCGATGGATTTCGTGTGTGGACTACCAAGGACATCGGCAGGATATGATGCCATATGGGTCGTGGTAGATCGTTGACCAAATCGGCTCATTTCATACCAATCAATATGACGTACTCAATGGACAAGCTAGCCAAGCTTTACATAAGGGAAATAGTACGTTTACATGGAGTACCTGCCGGATTGTGTCAGACCGAGATCCCAGATTCGTGTCTAAGTTTTGGACAAGTTTACAAAAGTGTATGGGGACAAAGTTGCACTTTAGCACGCTTATCACCCCCAAACCGATGGACAATCGGAACGGACGATCCAAACCTTGGAAGACATGTTGCGTGCTTGTGTTATGGAATTTAAAGGAAGGGGATGCTCATTTGCCGCTCATAGAGTTTGCCTACAACAACAGCTATCACTCGACCATACAAATGCCGCCATATGAAGCTTTGTACGGACGACGCTGTAGATCGCCTTGTTTTGGGATGATGTGAAAAGCTCTATTGGACCGATTTGGTACAAGATGCAGCAGACAAAGTGAAATAATCCGACAGCGAATGAAAGAGGCCCAAGATAGACAGAAAAGCTGGGCAGATCTGAAAAGGCGAGTTCTCGAATTTCAAGTGGAGACCATGTACTTAAAGATAAATCCAATCAAGAGTATACATCGAGTACGCTCACAAGGAAAGTTGAGCCCACGGTACATTGGACCTTTTGAAGTGCTTGAACGAGTGGGAGATCTAGCCTATCGCCTAGCCTTGCCGCCAAACCTGTCAGGTGTGCACAACGTGTTTCATGTATCGTCTTGCGCAAGCATGTAGCATCCAGAACGAGTAGTAGAGTTGGAGCCAGTGTTGCTAAAGGAGAACCTCACTTATGAGGAACACCCGGTACAGATTTTGGATAGAAAAGTCCAAAAGCTTCGGAACAAGGATCAAATATGTCAAAGTCCTTGGAGGAATCACACCCATGAGGAGGCAACTTGGGAAGCCGAGGATGAGATCCGACGCAAATATCCGAATCTTTTGAGGAATCAGGTACGATAGCAAGTTTTGAGGACAAAACTTTCTTTAAGGAGGGTAGGTTGTAAGCCCCTAGATTTTTCGATAATATTAGCAAACCCTAAGAACCGGAAGTTGAAACGAAACCCTAAAGTTAACCTAGTTATGTGATTAGTCTAGTGAATCTAGATCCGGCAATCCCGTGTTCTTAAACCCTAGAAAACGAAATTGATAATTGTGGATTATGGTTCGTAATAATAGGAAGCCTAAAAATATCAGATTCGAATTTTTCTAGTGTCCTTCGGATCCGATCGGGATCAGTTTTCGAAAACCGTGCCCGGAGCACCGGATAGCAAAAATATTCCGACAACACCAATAGATTCGTAAAAATATAAGGTTTTCAAAAATATCAGTTTTAGAATTTTTCGGTAACTAAAAATAACAGATATAGGCTTTTACGCGTATTTTCTTTACTACCGGTATTTTAATTGTCTAGTCTACTATTCATAGTACTTTTCTACTATTCATTACTATTCACCTATCTCTACTTTTTCTTACACTCTATTCTTACACTCTACCATACCTATACTTACAATTTACCTTCCCCATACAACTTTAATCACATCATACTTACACATTACTTCTTTTATTATAAAACAACAAAAAATCAATTTTTCTCTCCCCCATACCTTGCCGTCCCCCCTCCTCCTCTTCCTCTCAATTTTTTTCTTTTCCAATTTATTTTATTACATCTAATTTCCACTCCAAAAATCTATAAATACCCCTTCCTCTTCCATTCTTTCACACAACAAAAATTCATACTAAAACTCTCTCAAAATCACTCCACAAAAACCTCTCCCAAATCTCTCTCAAGTTCTTCTTTTCTTTAGAAAACCAAGCCCACATAATACTACAACCCATTCTTTTCTTCTTCAACCAACACATAAACTTTAGGTAAAAGTTTCTTTCATATACTCATCATGTTCATATAACTTAACATGAGTTTAGTGTATGTTTCTTAGACTCATTGAGTTAAAGAAGCAACAATTTATTCATGTTTTTTTTTGTTCATGTTCTTCTTTTCTTTATGTTACTATTATGTTGATATTGTTATTATTTTTTAACCTAACTTATATAAGTATTATGTATATTATGTATATATATTTAGAGAGCATATAAGCTCATTGTTATTTATTTATTTTCAAGTCTTGCAATTTATTTATTTACTTGTTTATGCAATATTAAGACTAGTCTTTCTAGTCTTAGACTTGTCCATATCAAGTCAAAACAATTTTATTTCTTTGCTTTTCTTTTCTTTTGAGGACTAGTCTATTCTTAGTCCCGGGATACCTTGATGAAGCTAAGGTTCCCAATACTTGACTTTACTTTTATGCTCTTATTTTATTTATGTTGTTTTTATATTTCATAGTTATATTCTCATTCATACATGAATATGTTGTTATTGTCTCAACATAATGAAATGAGTTTCTTAATAAAATAAAAAGAACTCTCTTTAAAAATAAATTTTGTCACATAAGAAATTATTTTCCTAAAGATTTGAAGCTTTATCTTAAACAAATATTTTCTAAAGATAGATAAAGTCAAGTTTTGGTAATAATATGTGGTTTTACCAAGAAATACATAAAGTAAAGTTATCACAAACTCTCTTTTCAAACCAATAAAATAAGAAAGTTTCTTTAAACTTAATTCCTTGTTTAAACAAAGGATTTCTTAAATTCAATTGTCAAAGTTTTCTACCAACACTCTAGAATATTAAAGTCTAAACAAGTTTTTCAAAATTATCAAAAATAATCTTTTAAGGATAAGCTTTACTTAGGAAATGAAAATAATAAATAACTTATGAGATTATTAATATTATCTTTTTAAAGAGGATCAAAACTTTAGAAAGACTTATAGAACATATAACCATAAAATATTTAGGAAAAACTATGTTTTCCAAACTACTAGAGTAAAATTTTGGAAATCTTAGAAGATTAAAATTACTTTTACTAAAATTCTCAAAAACAAAGAAATGGAGTTAAAAGAAGGAAATACTCACTTATGATAATTTAAGAAATTTTTCAAAGCAAAACTAATTTCTTTTCAAGTCTTAAGCTTATTTCACTTTCAAATGACACATTGTTTTACAAAATCATTGTTGAGACAACACTACTAAATTCATGCATATGGTTTGAGTCTATACATATGTATTCAAAGGGTTTTTCAATCATACAAATATATCTATATTTTGTACAAAAGTTTTTGAATGAAGAAAGTTTAAAAACTCTAGTTTTGAAATTCGTATCAATTCTGTCCGTTACTATTCTGAGACCGAAATAACTTCTTTTGATAAAAATAACCTTAGAAATAGATAGATCTTTTCGAGTAGGTAGAAATCGGTATATAATATGCGAAATTCCGAGTTAAATGAGCAAGTTATGGCCATTTTAAGTTGGAATTTCCATTTCATACATACGATTTTTACGAATTTTCTAAGTAGAATTGTAGAATTGGATAGATCTTGATGAAATACTCATGTTGGGTATTTCTTTTGGTTTAGGTGTCGAGGACGAAGATCTTCCCTTCCCAG
This sequence comes from Combretum micranthum, assembly GCA_024138025.1. NCBI lineage: Eukaryota > Viridiplantae > Streptophyta > Magnoliopsida > Myrtales > Combretaceae > Combretum > Combretum micranthum. The sequence goes on along the minus strand of JAMXBD010001973.1, from coordinate 46,325 downwards.
AGGATTACTTCGACTCCTAGAGCTGGACGAGTGAGTTTCCTTTACGTTTATGTATTCCGCATGTGCTTGTAGAATAGAGCACTAGATGTTAGGAAAAGATAAAATTGATATGCATGTGGGATATCATGGGAATATGATGTGAATTGTTATGCAATAATAACAAGAAGTATATCGGAACCATTGTGATTGATAAAATGTTTCCATGTATGTTGTTATGTGTGCAAATATTGTTTGATCGCTTTAAATATTTAATGTCATATTGAAATCCCCATATAATAAATTGCTCATGCATATCACTTAAATATCATTTGAAGTTTTGCTACTACTCCTCAGCATGGGACTAAAGGTAAGCTGCCTAGCTACATCTTGAGGGTTAGGACGTTCGGGGAATACGGCCTCAAGGTGTAGCCGAGCTGGATCGATCGCTTGGTAAGGAAAGCCGGGACTAGTAGTACGGTTCGTTGGAACCCCAAGACGCGCGCAAACTTTAAGGAGGTCGTTCGGGACCCAGTTCAAAGCATTCCCTAACCACCGATGGAGGGGTAAATCCATCACACATACGAAACCGGATAGTCGTATTACTGTTTGATCATATGATTGTTGCATTTCATATGCTTGTTTAATAAACTTGGTTGATTGTTGTTATGAGTACTTTTGCAAGGAATATCTCACTAAGCTAGTCATGCTTATACTCCTATAGACTTTTGATATTGCAGGATTATCTTTTGCACTCAGACCACCTGATCCAGGGTAGAATCTTTATTTTGAGAAGCTTTTGGAGGAATTCTATTTTGAGTTAGAGTAGATTTCTTATAAAATCTTCTAGCTTTTGTTGTTTATCTTAGCATGACCATGTTATTATGAAATTATCGGGGAATGCCCCTAGAAGTGTAAGACTTTTATTTCAATGAAATATATATTAAGTGTTATTTTGCATGTTCCGCTACAATGTCTTAAAATTCATTACTCCACCGGTCTCCCTTTGTTGTGAATGTACGCCTTGTACTGATATGGAAGCTTTTCGAATGATTGAGGTAGTCATTCTTAAGTTTCAACATAAAACTCTAATTCCTTATTATTTCTTTCTTGCCTTCTCCTTTGAGCATTTTCTATTACCCATGCTCTTTCTAGCAATCCTTGATAACTCCTGATATCAAATTCCTCCCATCGAGTCCGAAGGTCTTCTTTCAAACCATTCAGAAACACTTGTCTTTTGAGTTCCTCACTTTGTTTATATGATTCCGGAGCATATTGCAACAATCTACTGAACTCGGTTTCGTACTGTTCCACACTACAATCTCCTTGTGAGATATTGAGAAAATCTGCACTATACTGGACTCTTAAGCTCATGGGGAAATATTTATCCAAAAACTCATATTTAAACATCTCCCATGTAACTGGAGGCGTCAACTCTCTTTCCTTAGATTCCCACCATACTCGGGCATGTAAGCAGAGCATATAGGTCCCATAATTGACTCTCAGATGGTGTGGTACCTCAAAAACATTAAGGACCTCTCGATGTGTGCCAACCAATCCTCTGCTTCATCTGGTTTTCCAAAAGCTCCGTCGAAATACTGGTTACACTTTATGAAGCATGGTAAGAAGCTTTGGTGGTATTGAGGTGACGGTGGCTCATCTTGTGCCGTTTCTTGCACATATCTTATGGGTGTAGACGTTGAACTGGCTTAAGTCTGTTGCATGTAGCTTCTTATCTGACAAGTAAGCCGTTCAATCTCTATTGAAGCATTTCCCCCTTGGTTAGGTGGTTCAGGTATCGCCTAGTTCTCGGGTCCTAAAGGAGTCATGACAGGTTCTTGTTGTGGTTGGGTATGTCTCCCACAATTTTATTAAGCTCAGGTGAAAATTCTAAATCTTTTATTACGTCTTAAGGCGTTAAAAGAAACTTTAAGAAGTTTATCGAAAATACAGAACATGGAAATGCAGAAATAAAAGCATATATAAGAAATATTGAAATTCCACTGAAATAAAATCAACAATAGGAACTTCATAATATCCAAAACGAAATACATGAAATCAAGAGAAGATATAAGTCTCCCTTTACAAAAGTTCAAAGAAAGGATGCAAGACATACATTTGAGTCAATTCATGAACTAGATGATAAACTACAACATTGGTTTACATTTTCAAAACATCTTTGTTATTTTTACTCAAAAAGTTATTTGTTCTTAATGCTCAAAAAAAGATCTATTGCTATTTCTAGGAGATTGGCTTCTTCCAAACGAGGGTAGCTATCCACTTGCTAAATCTATTATGGGCATCTACCGTTTCTATTATTGGCTTGAACCAAGGGTCGGGTAAGGTCACTTACTCCTGTATTTTGCAGTTGCTATATTGGATTTGATCACCTCCTTAATTATTTTCAATCTTTCGTTCTCATATATCTATTCCTATGTTCTCCAGAAGTCCCAAAGATAGAATTCAAATCCTTAATAATCGAAAGTCATACCTTAAAGGGCATAGAGCTAAATCTAGTTCTTCTATACTTAGGGGTTATATAACACTTACCTATCCATTCCTAAGATCGTATCTTATCATTCTATTCTCTTAAAGTCTTCCTGCTTAATTTCCAAAACCTTGTTGCCCTGATACCAACTAAACTGTCACGCCTTGAAAGGTATCCTAAACGTGGCAGCCCGCCGTACACAATATTAAAGCCTAGGAATGACCGCCTCAGTCATGCGAAGGCTTCCATACTATGTAAAAGGCGTCTAACACATCGAGGAGACACATTGGAGAGATACATATATATCGATACACTTGAGTAACAATGTAAAGGAAATACAATTCACTATACTTCAGATACAAATCACTATACTTCATATACGAATCACTATACTTCAAAATACAAATCATTAAACTTCAATTACATTCATCCATAGACTTCCCTACATAAACTATTACAAGGCAAATCATAAAACCTAGCTGATAACTTCAAACATTCTTATTCCTTACCGAAATCCCAAAGTCATTCTCGGCTTCAACCATCTCGGTTCCCACTTAGCATTATTGAAAATAACCTGTTCATTCAAACATCTATTGGGGTACAAGCTACACTAGCTTAGTGAGAATTCCCTTAATTCTGTACCATAACAAGCAAGTTATAATCAACCATATGCTATGCATGAACAATCACATGAGCAAACAATTATGTATGGGTATCCGGAACCCACACACAGAACGGATTTTCGCCCTCCTTATCTTGGGTTAGGAATGGTATTGAAGTCTACACGACCACTGCTAGTCCTTAAGCCCTCGGCTCATAGCACTCGACTCGGCTAGGCTCATTCATGGAATCCATCCACATGCGCCTTAGTACCCATGAATGAGCTCTAATACCGGCCTCATTATCCAAACGAGCAATCAGCAGACCATACCGATCAACCTGCGTAGGAGTAACATGCTACCAAATGCAATATGTACGATGCAATGCATGACCAATTTAATTTTTTTTTTCTTAGGTCAAAATATTCATACATTCTTTAGATGACCAACCAATATCATACATATAACAAAAATATATGAACATGCAGTTATCCAATCAAATCGTGGTTTCGATATGCTTTAATATTCTTTGGTATACATTCATTACAGTCTCATCATATATCCCATCCCCATTCATATCAATTTTTATCTTGTTTCTATACTTCTAATGCAAGTAGCTACAAGCACAAACAAGGTAACAAAATAAGGAGAAGACTCACTCGGCCACTGGATCACCGGTCTTTTAGTAAAAGTAATCCAGTGGAAGGGAATCGTCGATTTCGGGATCACCTAAAAAGGAAGAAATACTCTAATTAGTATTTCAACTCAAACTAATCCAAACGATCTTATGCGAACTATCAAATTCGTAATTCTCGTCCTAAGTGGGAATTCCAACTTAAAATGGCCATAACTTGGTCATTTTAACTCGGAATCTCGCAAATTGTATATCGATTTCTATCTACTTTGAAAGATCTATCTATTTCTAATATTATTTTCAATTTTTGAAAGCATTTAGCTCTCGAAACAGAGGGATCAGATCTGATTAGTAACGGTTTCCGATTCCAAAAAATAGTTTTGTAAATGTTTGGAATGTTTCTATTTGATGAATCAAGTATACATGAAATATGAATGATTTCCTAACATGAACAACATGAGATGAGCTTAATGTATGCATGATCTTAATGATTTTTTGCTAAAAGAAAATTTTATAACTCTTTATTTTGCAAGACCATAATAACAACTACTTATGAAAAATCTAGTTTTCTAACTTTGATAATTTCCATTTGTTTTGGATTTATTACTTAAGAAAATATAATTATTTTTGTTTAAATTGAGTTTTCATTATATCTATTACTTATGACTTTCATTTCTACATAAAAATTTCCATTTTGCACTTTGTAAACATGTTTTCAAGTAGAGTTGATTCCAAAATCCGAATTTTTAAAATTAGTTTTTGAGTGATTCCTTTAAGTAAAAATCATTTGACACTTAGAAAATTAAAGCCCAACCATGCCTAGCCATTAAGGACTTCATTTTTACATAAAGATTTGTATTTTACACTTTGCAAATATGTTTTCAAATAGGATTTGCTCAAAAATCCGAATTTTAGAATGTCCACTTTTTTAATGATTCCTTTGGGAAAAACTCGTTTAATGCATTAAAATTTAAGACTTTATGGTACCTATTACTTAAGGACTCTATTCATTACATAAAACTTTCATTTTGAGCTTGGATAATAGGTGTTCTTATGGCCTTTATTCAAAATTACGAATTTTACAAATTGACTACTAACTCAAAATTTCCCATCTTGATTCTATTTCTTGTTTTGTACATTAATCTCATCAAAACTCATTTCAACTTATAAAAATCACTACTTAATGATATCTATGACTTAAACTCTTCATTTTTCATATAAAACACAAGTTTTGAAGTTGATAAATGGGTTTTCAAAATTGGTCTTGGTTGAGATCCGAATTTACTAAATTTATTTTTGGACATATTTTTTGATAAAATCTATCTAAACTTATGAAAATCCATTCCTTACATATCATATCTTAAGAGCCTTTCATTTCTTAAATAAAAACTTCATTTTTGCGTTGGAAAACATGGTTTTAAAATATGCCTTGGCCAAAATCCGAAAATAGAATTTTGTTTTGAAAATTAATCTTTGAAAATCATCTTTGAACCATGTAAAATGAAGTCTTGATGATATATATACATTAAGCCTTCATTGTCTTAAGTAAAAATTTCATTTTGACACTTGGAAAGTGGTTTTTAAATAGGGGTCTTGCTAAAATACGAATTTTACTATTTTGTTTGAGTTCAAAACCAAGATCTACTCTCATTATGAACATAAACATAAAAGAAATGCATGGTAGTAAACTATAAACTCATAGATCTAAACTTTACTCATCAAAATCATTCATTTATGTTATCTATTCCCTAAGCTCTTCATTTTAAGTGAAAAATACACATTTTGAAACTGAAAAACAAAATATGGTTCCATTTTCATCCGAATTTTCAAAAGATATTTTTGTTGTAACTAATATAGATCTTGAGCTTTCTAACACTTTTCCACCATCATTAAGCTATTACAAGTTATCTAAGAGCATGAAACAAAAGTCTAATGTATGTATGAACTTAAAACAACTAGATCTAGTCTACTAAACTAGTTATAAGTGCATAAACACTATGATAGCCATGTGAATCATGAATAGATGATGAATATATGCACAAATCACTAATAATAACAACATACCTTAATAATAAAACAAGATAATAGCACAATAACTCAAATAACAAGATCTAAAACATTGTAATGGAAAGGATCTCATGTTCAAGTGTTTCCACCTCCCTAGCTTGAAGCTCATGGGGATTTTGTGTGGAATCACACATGAATGAACTTGCCATTACATGTTTCAAGATCCTAAAGTATAGATCTCTTACCTATTTGTTGTAAGGAGTAAGAAAATTGAAGGAAAAACAAAGTGTGGGTGTGGGAAATGGGAGGGGAGGTCACGGCAAAGGGAGGAGGAGGAAGAGAGGGTTTTTGAGTTTTTGAAACAAAAGAAGTAAATGAAGGAGAGAGAAAAGAAAGAAATTATTTATATTAAGTGGAATTAGGGTTTGTTTTATATAAAGATGAGATAAAATAAAACAAATTGGAGGGAGAAATGGGGGAAGTAGCACCGGCCAAGTGAGAAGGAGAGAGAGGGAGAGTTGAATTTGTTTGAAAAATTGGAATTTGTGTAATAAAAGTGTTAAATGTAACGATTTAGTAAGAAACAAAAATTTCTTGGAAAAGAAAATATAATGAGTAATTGTAAGGATGTAGGACTAGGGTATGGGTTGTGTCTGTAGTAGGTTGTACTTGTGAATAGTATAAATAGTAGACAAGACATCTACTTTACCGGTAGTAAAGAAACTACGGGAAAAAGGCTATAACTGCAATTTTTTATAACCCGAAAAATTATAAAATGTATATTTTTGAAATCCTTATAAAATTTCGGTTCTAAAAAGTATTCCGGAATATTTTTTTTTGAGTTTCTAGTTCCTAGGCTCGCTTTTTCCACAATGGAGCTCGGGAAAGCCCGGAATAGAAAATTTTTCGAAATCAAAACTTTATATGGTTTAAAATATACTTTAAAAAAATATTCTACATTAAATTATTTTATAAAAGTTCTTTTGATATGAAACTGAGGAAAAGCCAGATATAGGGTTTTCTAGGTTTCTCTTACAAAGCTTGAACTAAACCGGTTTAGGGTTTCATTTTTCCGATTTCCGAAGTTTACTTGATTACTAGGAAAACTGGGGTCTATTTATAAGAATAATAACATTATGAAATGAATAGTAGTAAATAGTACCAAAAGACTACTTAAATATCGGTAGTGATAAAATACGAAATAAATTGTAAAATCAAAAAATTCTAGTTATCTAAAAATTATAAAACTGATATATTTGGAAATCTTAGGAAATTACGAGTCTAACGGTACTATATCGTATATTTAATATTTCGAGCCCGGGGCATGCTTTTCAAAGTCTGTACCCGATCGGGTTCGAAATTGTCACACCCCGCCTCCGTAGGCGACGGCGATGTGATGCTAGAGCAGGCAAACCCACCGCTGGCCCCTAGTGGTAATGGCCGACACCACCATTGCATCATGGTGACCCCAACCAACGCATGCCCTAACGGATACCACGTGCACTATAGGTATTGTTACCCTTAGGCAGAGTTGAGTTCAGTCTGCAGACTCTAGGATTCGAACCCAAGACCTAAGGCTTTTGCCTGCCCCAAAGGCAGCACCTCTCACCAGTTGAGCTGCAGATCAACTGGTGAGAGGTGCTGCCTTTGGGGCAGGCAAAAGTCTTAGGTCTGGGGTTCGAATCTAGAGTCTGCAGACTGGATTCAACTCTGCCTAAGGGTAACAATACCTATAGTATCTGTGGTACCCTGCGGGCATGCGTTGGTTGGGGTCACCATGATGCAATGGTGGTGTCGGCCATTACCACTAGGGGGCCAGCGGTGGGTTTGCCTGCCCTGGCATCGCATCGCCGTCGCCTGCGGGGGCGGGGTGTGACATAAAAAGGCGCCTTTTATGTCACACCCGCCCCCGCCCCCGGCAGGCGACGGCGATGCGATGCCAGGGCAGGCAAACCCACCGCTGGCCCCCTAGTGGTAATGGCCGACACCACATTGCATCATGGTGACCCCAACCAACGCATGCCCCGCAGGGTACCACGGGCACTATAGGTATTGTTACTCTCAGGATGGATTGACCCCAGTCTGTAGCCTCTAGGGATCGAACGCATGACCTGAGGCTTTTGCCCGCCCCAAAGACAGCACCTCTTATCAGTTGAGTTGCAGATCAACTGGTGAAAGGTGTTACCTTTGGGGCAGGCAAAAGCCTTAGGTCTGGGGTTCGAATCCTAGAGTCTGCAGACTGGAACTCAACTCTGCCTAAGGGTAACAATACCTATAGTGCCCGTGGTACCCTTTAGGGCATGCGTTGGTTGGGGTCACCATGATGCAATGGTGGTGTTGGCCATTACCACTAGGGGGCCAGCGGTGGTTGTCTGCCCTGGCATCGCATCGCCTTCGCCTGCGGGGGCGGGATGTGACAAAAAATTACCCTTAGGCAGAGTTGAGTCCAGTCTGCAGACTCTAGGATTTGAACCCCAGACCTAGGCTTTTGCCTGCCCCAAGGCAGCACCTTGTCACCAGTTGATTACAGCTCAACTGATAAAAGGTGCTGCCTTTTGGGGCGGGCAAAAGCCTCAGGTCATGGGTTCGATCCCTAGAGGCTGCAGACTGGATTCAACTCTGCCTAAGGGTAACAATACCTATAGTGCCACGTGGTACCTTTGGGGCATATGTTGGCTGGGGTCACCATGATGCAATGGTGGTGTCGGCCATTACCACTAGGGGGCCAGCGGTGGTTGTCTGCCCTGCATCGCATCGCCGTCGCCTGCGGGGGCGGGGTGTGACAGAAATAAATCGAAAATTCGTTAATATCATCTTTTAGAGCATCCTAGAATTAATACGAACCAACTACACCTTTTTTCTCTTATTCCGACTCCTTGGTTTAGGAATATGGAATTGCCGGATCTAGGTTACTAGGGTTTCTTGGGAATTTTGTGGACTTAGGTTTTCCGGTTGACTTTCCGGTCTATACCTTTGCCAATTTGGAAACTGATGTTTTACGTTTATATAACATATTTAATTTGAGAAATTTATTTTAAATTTTATTTTTGTAAGTATTTAATATCTCTTAATTTTTTCCGATTTCTTGAATTGAGTTATATTTTCGAAAGTTTCATTACTTACTTTTTAATACTTTTTTTTTTTTTGGGCTTTATACTATCCGATTTTATAAGTCGGAGTTACGTATGGAATTTGTCGTACGTAGTGGTTTTGAAATTGATGTATGTTGAGTTCTTACTTTGTTTTTAAGAATTCTTATTTTTCTCAAGATTCAAAAATTTCTGGATTTGCTCATGTTTCTGGACTAGTTGAAGTTCAATTTTAATTTGGAGTGATTTTTAGGGTTTATTTTCGAAGTTCATCTTGGAATTATTTACTGAAATTTTCCAGGGCTTACAAAACTCCACCTTAGTACTTCTCACAGGTAGTTAGTAGTCCGTCATTATTCTAATGGTTTCATTCATCTTTTGTTGCAGGGGTGCTAATGGTGCTATATTCTTGCCATGGAAAGCCACACTCGAAGGGGATCCAATCATAATGTTATTAGCTTGCATCTATTGCTGCAACTCATCCAAGGTTTGTCCTTTTTCTCCAAAGCTGCCTAATGAAGCTTGAGGGTATTGGTGAATACCCTAACACATCCTTCCTATTTTTCTGCCTACTCCTTAACTGTTGTACGAACAAGTTCTTCTATCTTCTTAGCTTCTCTCCTCTCACCCGCCATGACCAAGCCACTCTGATACCAGATGTTGCAGGCCTAATGAAGAATTGAAATATAATACTTGAACGCAAGTATTGGCCAAATACGTGCCAAAGGAAAAATGATATCTGTATTTACCTCTTTCTGTTCTATTACATCAGAGTATATGTAATAATATTAGTCCCTAGGATTCCTAGTGATGACATACGAATATTGCATACTAATTAATTTGTACACAGTACATGTACTATGGATTCTATCATGTGAATTCTATTATAACAGTGTACTAATTTGTTAGCTAAATTAGATATGGTAAATCTGCTATTGGCAATCACTAAAGACTAAGTCCATTAGCATTTTAGCCCGATCCATTGAAAGGCCCATCCTTCACTACAAGCCAGATCCTTTTTGTTTCACAAAACGACAAAAGAGTCTTCAGTTCCACTAATGCTATACTTTCAACTTCCTTTTGTTTTCTTAGTCTCAGCTTCCATGAACCCTAGAGCAGCACGGTGACTAGACTATGGTCAGACTGGAACAAAGAGGATCAGCAAGGATTACGGTAGCTTTGTTTCTGGTTGAAAAGCACTAGAAAATGGTGCTTGGGGCTTCTCCGGCAGTGGCTATCATCAAAGCTCCAACAGTGGTGCTCCAGTGATCGTCAGTGGCAATTGGATGGGGGATTTCAAAGCTCCTGAACTCCGTAGCACTCTGATGATGCTTGATTTCACCAATTATCCCGCTTTCATCCTACAAAAACAAAAATTTGGAATTAGAATGTTGAAACCCTATTTTAAGAATAAGAATATAAATTCGAGCAATTAGAAAGAATTGGGGAAGAATAGACCTGATTCGTCCCTTGAGAGGAACATGGAGGTCCTATTTATAGTGCTAGAGTTATCAATTGTTACCTACAATTTGCCAATTTAATCCGATATGATATTTAGGGTTTTCAAGCAAGTTTTATTATGAATTTGGAAAATTAGTTCAAATTGGATGCAATTTTCTAATTAAACAAGATATTGAACGTGTTTATACTATTCTAAAGCAAACCATATCTTCTAAGTTTCCCAAAAAATGCAAATTTGAATCGGATCGTCATATTTTAGGAAGGTCGTATGTATGCTTTTTCCAAACTTTGAGCTTTAATTTGATGCACTTAGCATTCATGAAAATAAGCAAACTTGGTATCAAATGAAAGATCTTCGTGCTTAGTTTCTGATCTCTCTATTAATTTGATGAGTTTGAATCTGAATTTGAGTAAAAAATGGGTGTGAAGTGACCTTAGTGAGCTATTATTCCTATGCGCAAGAAAGAAGGCCGATGTCAACAACAAATTTTTTAATTTTTTTCTTTTATTTTCTTTTTCTTCATTTATTTTTTATTACATATATTTCTTTTTTAACCTCCTTTTTTATTTTTTCTTCCATTTTTTTGTTTCTTTCCTAATCTTAATAATATATATGATGTGACATGATTAAATTTTTCTAAGTCACTAAACTTCATATTACAATAATTATAAACAAAAATGGGGTGTCTAATACATCTCCCCGAGCAATGCAGCTTGGATACCTTCTTGTAAATTTAAGAATCTTCAAGAACCTATTCTCTTAGCAATGTCGTAATTTAAACCTACATAAATTTGGCAATGGTGTTTGCATGAGACTCATCCACTTCACAAAGCCTCACCAGAACCTTATGCTCTCTTGCATATTCTCCCATGCTAACGTGCTCTTGTTTAAGCACCAACAATTGCTCATATTGCTCATCCTAGTAGGATGGGTGTAAATCCCCGAAATTTTTGGATCCAAATTATAGTTTAAACCCTAAACAGAAGTCAACCGGATTTCCAGAGTCAACCAAACCCTAGTTTACCGTAATCGCTCAAGTCCGGCATTGCCGTTTTCTCAAGCCCTAGAAAACGAAGTTGGGAAAATTAGCTCAATAGTTCGTAATAACCATAGGTTTTATAAAAGTTTCAGTTTCGCGAAATTCGGATGTCCTTCAAACCGAACGGACACAGTTCTTGAAAAATGTGTCCGGAAGCCCGGAATAGGAAAAATATTCCGAATATACCGTTAGACCCGTAAAAATATAAGATTTCCAAAAATGTCAATTTCGTAATTTTTCAATAGCTAAAAATATCAGATATCGCTTTTATACGCGTATTTTCTTACTACCGGTATTAAATTATCATGTCTACTTTTACATTACACTATTTTCTACTATTCTACACTATTCATCTATCTCTACTTTTTCTTACAACCTACTCTTACAAACCATACACCTATTTCTTACACTTTTTCATTTCCAATACAATTTCACATCTCTCATTTCTTACTTTTAATTAACAAAATAACAAAAAAATAAATTTTTCCCCTCTCTTTCTTCCTAAATAGCGCCGGCCACACCCCATCATGCATCCATTTATTTTGTTTTCATTTATTTAATTAACACAAATTATCTCCCACATTTTCCTATAAATACCTCTTCATACCTTCACTTCTTTCACACCACTTCTTCTCTAAAGTTACTATACTAAAATCTCTCTCAAATTCTTTCAAGAGTTCTTTCCAAGAAGTCTTCTACAAGGAGCTCCTCTCTTCTTTTTCTTTTAGGTAATATGCCTTCGAGAAATCCACATGTTCATTTACTTAGTATGAGCTTAGTGTGTGTTTTCTAAAACCATAAAGGTTAAGAAAGCAACAATAAGTTCATACTTCGTTTTTGTTCATAATATCAATTCCTTTATGTTCCTTTATGTTCTACTATCTAATATATCTATATATACTATTTAGAGCATATAAACTCATTGTCTTGCAATTTATTTACTTCATTGCAATTTACTTAATTTCAAGTTGATTTTAAGACTAGTCATTCTAGTCTTAGACTTATCCTCATCAAGTCAAAACAATTCTTTTTCTTTCCTTTTTCGGGACTAGCCTTTTCTTAGTCCTGGGGTACCTTGATGAAGCTAAGGTCCCAATACTTGATTTACTTTATATTTACTCAAGCTTTCAAGTTATTATGTTTCTTTATATTTCTATAGTTATGATTCATATTCATGCATGAACATAATGTTTTTGTCTCAACAAAAATAGAGGAGGAAGTGTCTTTCTAAAACTAAAGGTTTTTGTTAAATAAAAATAGGAAAGGGATTTCTTAAAAACTCATGAACATACTTGGAAAATGATTTTCCCTTACATAAACGAAAGGTTTTGTGAAAACTTATTTTTCATCAAAAAAGTAGAAACTCTTTTGGAATCATTACAAGAAACAAAAATTATCATTTTATTACTTTTCGAATCCAAGTTTTGAAAATAAAACCACACCTTAGGAATTTAAAGAAATTTCAAGAGATTAAATTTAGAAAAAAAAGAATATTCATCTCAATAACTCAAGAGCTTTCAAAAGAAAATAAATATTCAATAGAATCTCAAGTTCAAAGTCTTTTAAAACCTTAATTTTTATAAGTTGAGACAACTTCATTTACTTCATACATTTGTTAAGAGTCATTACATATATGTATACACCTTTCAAAAAGTTTACAAAATACTTGAAATATTCATCTTTTTAAATGAACTTTGTTTACAAAAAGGAAAGCAAGTTTTTGCAAATTCGTATCAGATCTGGTCGCTACCTTTACGGGACCCAAACGACTTAGTTTTATGGAAATAAGCTTAGAAATGCGTAGATCTTTTCGAGTAGGTAGAAAAAAATATATTATACGCGAAATTCCGAGTTAAAATGAGCAAGTTATGGCCATTTTAAGTTGGAATTTCCCTTTATACGATTTTACTACGATTTTAAGAAAAGATTAGAATCTTCAAGGATAAGAATCTCATGAAATACTCATTTTGGGTATTCTTCTTGATTAGATAATCATGAGGAGGATTGTTCGTATCCCGAGGATTACTACGATTAAGTGGAAATTCCGAACGACCCATCCAATTCAAGAACTGTGTCACCATGGCCGAGTGAGTTTATTCCCCGTTATTTTTCATACTTTTGATTGTGCTTGTAGAATTAGTTGCACTAGAATTTAGGAAAAATCAAAAGGAAGTGTATGATAATACGTTGAAAGAATACTAAGTATATCGAAACTCGATTTGTTTGCAATAAAGTTGTATGTGAATTAATATCTTAAAATGTTTGAAATTGATTGATTACTTGAAAGAAGTTAAATGTAACTACTAGACGTTAACTAAAGAAACTATTCATGCACTTCATATGATTGAGTCACATTGCATTCACTACTATACAATTGATGGGACAAGTGTATAATAGTGGTGGTAGACATAACCGGTATATCATGTAAGTGGTGAGTAGGAGCCAGTAAGAACTACTTAAATTGGTGGCTAGTAGGAGCTTGTAATAACTACAAGTTTTTGATGGCGTATAGGAGCCGGTAGTAAGATCTATAAAAGTGTTTTTAAAAGTTATGGATGTGATTGGCCTGAATCCCCACCCCGAATGAAGGGCGTAATTCATTCAACATATGATTCCCGGAAAGTCATATGTCTTGTATGCTCACGTGGTTGTTGCATTTCATACGTTTGAATAATAAACTTGATTGATAATTTTCTTCGAGTATGAATTTTGGGATTTACTCACTAAGCCGTAAGCTTACACCCCTATAGATATTTGTATTCTTAGGAACACCTATTTTTGTGCCGAGGTCTTCCCGTATCGTGTACGTTATATTGAAGCTTTTGGAGGAAATCTACTCGAAGACTTAGATAGAATTCCTTTGAAATCTTTGATGTAGTATTTTGGATGTTATGAAGTTTATCTCGATCCTTGGAATTCGGGGGTATGCCCCTAAGAAATTATGTAACAGACCTTTGGTTATTTATGATATGATATTTTATTTCTGGATTCTTGTATGTTATCTTTACTTGCTTAAACTATGCTTCCCAAAAGCGTCTCCTATTATGTGATAGAGCCTTACATATAATACTAAGGCTTTCGCATGACTAAGGTAGCCATTCTTAAGCCTTGATATTATATGTGGCGGACTGCCACGTTTAGGGTACCCTTCGGGGCGTGACAATGGGGGAACAAATTTTGTTCTCATTAATCTCCTCATATGATCCCATGTTATGTCCTCTTGATAGCCATCTAATTTTTGATGTAACACAACACTTCGCCACCATCATTTTGTAAATCCTGCAAGTTTTCTAGCAATCGCATATCCTAGTCTATAGCTAGGGTATGAAAATTTCTCAACAATTCAAGTCACCTGAAACTATCAATCCAAATACTTTCTTGGAGACACGAAACCATCTAATTCAGTTATATTCATTTCTATCTCCTTTAAAACTGCCATTCTAGGATTACTCTCATAATGGTGCTGACTAGCCATAACTTCTAGTGAGTAAATACTAAATCTATTATTCATAGGAATTTTGTCGAACACCTAGTGTGCAAAAATATCACACTTACTTCAAAATGCAATTCCAAGTGTCACAACAACCTCACAATCTCATAATACTCTACCAACACAATAAACAACACAATGCAATTACAATCACAATCACTTCTTAATGGAATTACTACGAATTACAAACTTTGTTTAGGCATTTCATTGAACACCATGTATGCATACTTCCAAATCCATAGTATTATACCACAAACAAGATTTCAACTCCTCAAATACTTTAATGTAGTGATGGAAAAAACAACATTACAACATTCTACAACTCAATCCACTACTCTAAGCACTAGACCTACAGTTTCAACAATGAGCACAATATACCTAAGGTTCTTACACGACACCTACCCTTGTCATAACCTAATGCTCTGATACCAAAGATGATATGCTTTAAGCATGGTTTATGGTGTTATAGGCCAAGAATCTCGATTTGCAATGAAAAATAAAGGATATGAATGGTGTTATTATTGGATATTAAGCACCAATAGCAACTCCAGCTACACTCTCTTACACTTAATATGACGCACAAGCTAGATTGAGTGGTTGTACGCCACAATCTTGGATATAGATTGATAAGAACTTAATACTTTGCTCTCAAAGGAAATACAAAATAAATATGGGATTAGAATAATAAATTCTTCATTAGGGTTTACAACAAAATAGAGGGTATTAGTATAACCGCTCATTAATGGCATAAGTGTAAATAACACAACTTAACAAAATGAAATTCATGCAAGAGGCAGAACATTAGTCATGGGCATGATCAAGGGTGTGAACACCTCGGATCTTCACTTCAACAATGATCACAGGCATGATCAAAGCCGTGATGGCCTCTATTCTTCATTCTAGTGCTGATCATGGGCGTGATCAAGGCCATGATGGCGTGATCACAGGCATGATCGCCATTATTTGCTCCAAAACTTACCATAGCTTGTATCACAGCT
Source organism: Combretum micranthum (assembly GCA_024138025.1). NCBI lineage: Eukaryota > Viridiplantae > Streptophyta > Magnoliopsida > Myrtales > Combretaceae > Combretum > Combretum micranthum. Next base: position 30,543 of record JAMXBD010001973.1, on the reverse strand, counting down.
GTGATTGGCTTGTTTTCTTCATTTCTTTCATAATTTTGTTCTAAATTTCTATAAATTGATTCATGTCCATTTGAGTGACGCATTCCAAAGCCGTATTAAAAATCATACTTATCTTCATAAGTTCAAATCCTCATCTTGCTTAAACTTTTGATGTGATCTTGAAAATCTATGAAGTAATTTTGCTTCTCATGTGGATTTGGCATTGATCTCTTGAGTTAGTCTTTGACTTCTTTTGATGTGAGCTTTGGCAATAGATGTCGAGAATCGATGCCTATCAGGGTGGTATACACATAGGTGAATGAAGAGAAAATTCAACTTCTAAAGGTTAAAGGAGAACAAGAGGTACCAAAGCTCTTAGGGTAATAGGAGAAGAGAAGGAAGTAGGAGTTGGAGATACTAGCTTGGAGACGAACATTAGGAATCCTAACTCCCTTCACTAAAATTTTGCATTCTTTTTATAAAGTTTGTATTCTTTAAAATACTTGATATTCTTTAACATTCTTTGATTCACTTTACCTAAGTTCAGAAATAGATTCTTTTTCTTTCTAGCTTAGTCTAATTCTTTTATTCTTTATTTATTATTCTTTATTCTTCCTGAAATAATCAAAATTCTTCGTAGCAAATACAACCAACTTAATGTAGGGTCCTTTTTAGTAAGCTTAGTGCACTTGTAATATATTTTAGATCGCAATTCAATTGAATAACTTAGAAAATTTCCTCATAGTTTTAGTCACGGCTCAAATCGAGCCCGTGATTACTACTGATGTTTTTCCATGTTTGCGTTAGTCTTAAACAGCTTTAATAAAGAAGGCAAGTGAGGCCGCACTTTTAAAACTACTCTCAACCTACAATTCTAAGCAAAGAAGTTTATTGAACTTCTATCTTTAAATCTTGCTTTGTACTTTAATTTTCAAATTTCCCTTGTATATTCTATCATGCTTTAAACATTGAGGACAATGTTAAATTTAAGTGTGGGGGAAGGGACTAAGGAAGGTATTAAGCAAGATTAAAGGTTGTGATTAAGACTAATAATTAATAATTAAGAATAGAGAAAATGTGTATTATTGATCTCTTTCTCTCCACAATTATAATAAAATAATGAAATGATAAAATTTGACCAAAAATTTCAAAATTTTGCGATAAAATCATCAAATTACTCAATTAAACTTGTATTGAATGTCATAATCTTGCTTATGAGTTAACTTTACTTTGTTAAATCACTATATGATATCCATATGGAGTAGTTTTGCTTATTATTTAACTTAAGAATTTAGAGCTATAATTAGCTTAAGGTCCTTAGTAAGGCCACTCAATTAATCATTAAAAACTTAAAGGATATGTATGCTTTCCATTTAGGCAATTTGAGAGCTTTATAGTTTTTAATGAAGGTTCAAGTGATACTTTTAACTTGATGAATTCTCCTTGTGCTACATCAAATTAAAATTAAAATAAAAATTACCACACACTTAAGGTTGATATGGGTAGGGGTTGGTCCCTCAGAAGGCAATTTCTTGATCCCTCTATCAATTTTAAATAAGCCATGAAAAAAGAAAAGAGCAAAAAGATAGGGGCAAAAATCACTCCAGAGGTAAAAGAAAAAAAGAAGGAAAAGACCTTTCCGTCTACAATTTTAAGTATATAAATAATGAACGAAAATGAAAGAAAACATAAGTAAGGAAAATGATTTAGGGATTGAGTTGATATATAAACCCCTAAAAGTTTTGTGATCGGTTTAGCTTAAACCCTAATCGGAAGGTCAACCAAAAACCCTAAAGTCAACAAAACCTTAGTTAGACGTAATCATTTAAGTTCAGCACTCCCGTGTTCGCAATCCTAAGAAAGTAAGTAAGAGATTAGTATGTAGAATAGTTTGTAATAACATAAGAAAGCTTAAAAAGATCATATTAGTAAAACCGCAAATCGTTTTGAACCCAAACGGATATAGTTCTTGAAAAATGTGTCATAGGGCTTGGAATAGTAAAACTATTTCGGATACACCGTTAGATTCGTAAAAATGTAAGGTTTTCAAAAATATCAATTTTATAATTTTTTGGTAAGTAAAAATATCATATATCACAATTATAAGCGTATTTTCTTACTATCGGTACTTTACTGGTCATATCTACTTTATATTACACTATTCATTACTATTCTACACTATTCATTTATCTCTACTTTTTCTAACACCTATTCTTACACTCTATACACCTATGATCTTTACTTTTTACCTTTCCCATAACTTTATTTCACACCTATTTTACTTATTATTACATTTAATCATACAAAAAAAAAAAAAAAAAACAAAACTCTCTCCCTCCTCTCTCCTTGATGGCCAGCGCACCATCTCTCCTCTCCCACTCAATTTCTTTTAATTTTTCTTTATTTAAAACACACAAAATTCACTCCTCATTTTCCTATAAATACCCCCCTCCTCTTTCACTTCTTTCACATAATTACTACCCACAAATTCACTACCAAATCTCTCTAAAATTCTCCTTTCAACGCTCTCTCCACATACACTCTCAAAACTCTCTCAAAATACTCTCAACTACTTTCTACATACACAAAACTTATTCACACATAATACTCCAAAAACCCTCTTTAGGTAAACTTTTCCTTACAAATTCTTCTTCTTATGTCATGTAACTTTACATGACCATGGTGAGAGTTTTCAAAAACTAAATGTTATGGAAGCTACACTATGTTCATGTATTGTTCTTGTTCATAAATATCTATTTATATTGTTACTTTACCTTGTTCATATATTATTATTATTATTATTATTATTATTATTATTATATCTAACTAAGTATAATTATGTATCTACATATATATATATTCTTTAAAGCATATAAGCTTACTTGCAATTTAATTACTTTAATGCAAAGTAATTTATTTATTTCTTTCTTCGCAATTTATTTATTTCATGTTGTTTTAAGACTAGTCTCTAGTCTTAGACTTATCCTCATCAAGTCAAAACAATTTTCTTTCTTTTATTTTCTTTCTTTTTGGGACTAGTATATTTCTTCGTCCCGAGAGCCTTGAAGAAGCTAAGACTCCCAATACTTGACTTTATTTATAATTATTATTTGTGCTTGTTATTATTTCTCATAATCATGCCCATAAAGATTTTTGTCTAAACCTTTAGCTTCAATTACTTTTACAAAAAGGAAATTTATCACCTAAGAATAATTTATATGAAAGTTAGAATCTATAGTTAACAAAAGTAAATTTGTTCTTTTCAAAACTTTAGGAAGAACTCACTTCAATTCTAAAATCTACTCTTGTTTTGAAAAGCTTTTTAATCATTTCTGTACTACCTTGTTTTCCAAAAAAAAGATGACTTTGATACTAAAATGTTTTCCATAAAAACATAACATAAGGAAACCCCATAAAAAGGGAATGAGAGTTTTTCAAACCAAAATTTCCAAGTAATGATCAAGGAAAAAATGTATAGAAAAATTAATAGAAAAAGTGACATCGATATTGAAAAACCCTAAAAGGAAAATAGAGAAATTTAATAGTATTAAAAAGTCTTTAAGAAAAATAGTAAGGTAAACATGAAATAATTCTTTGAAAACAAAAGAATCAAAATATTCATTTTAAAGGATTTACAAAATGGATTTCTTGTAAACTATGGTTTTCTATACTTTTAATTAATATTATTTTACTCAAGAAATTTGGTTGGACAACAAACACTTGAGCATGGATAAAATGTAAGCTATATCTATGAAAAAGGAATTTCTCAACTATATAGATAACTAAGTATTTATCAAAGCAATTTTTGGATGGTTTAATGTTTGAAAAAAAATGTTTTTGGGATAGGAAAATTCGTGGTGAATTTGATCGTCACTTTTTTGGAGCTTAAATGATCTAGTTTGATGAAAATAGTTTTAGAAATGAATAGATCTTTTCAAATAAATAGAAATCGGTATATTATATGCGCAATTCCAAGTTAAAATGACCAAGTTATAGCCATTTTAAATTGGAATCATCTTTTATGCGAACTTTGACGTTTGTCACCGCCCCATAGGGTAACCCTAAACGTAACAGTCCGCCACATGCCATATAAGATTCCCGAATTACCACCTTAGTCTTTCGAGAGTCTCATATAGATGTAAGGCGTACCTTTACACAATAGAGTACAAGTCCGAATGGAGATAAAAGCTTAATTTGGCATGCATGGGCAATAGGATATAATTCATGAACATAAAAGAATATTACATAATTCTAAGGGGCATTCCCCCGCAAAAGAATATTTAGCGGTCCATTACAGTCATCCAAGTCTTAGAAGTTTTCTATGGAAGTCTAATACAAAAAGAATTATAACTTTAGGGAAAACTCCTAGCTTACCTGTTCAGCCGGGTCTCTTCGCCTAAGCCATAAATGCGTAAGCTGCAAAAGGAATGGTCTGTAGGGATGTAAGCTAACTAGCTTAGTGAGTGTAATCTCCCACAAAAACATTTATATCACAACAATTCAACCAAGTTATTAATCAAGCAAGTGTATGCATCAAACACATGAGTTCAACATACATATGACCAACCGGAAATCATATGTGGATGGAATTGCGCCCTCCATCCCGGGTTAGCAGATTAACGAATCCTGCGGTACGACAATATCCCGTTTATGGCTCACGGCTAACCTACGATTATTCGATGTCGTTTATGGTTCACGACTAACCTACGATTATTCGATGTCGTTTATGGTTCACGACTAACCTACGATTATTCGATGTCGTTTATGGTTCACGACTAACCTACGATTATTCGATGTCGTTTATGGTTCACGACTAACCTACGATTATTCGATGTCGTTTATGGTTCACGACTAACCTACAAATGCTCATGCTCCATCCCCTTGTGATATGCACATGTCAAATTATCATTTACTCAAGTAGTTGATTAAGCCAATTTACTCAGGCGATCAATCAATTTATCAGACAATCCATCATAGCTAACTATACAATCAAAGTTTATCACCCGGTTTCGATATTCTTAATTTGTTTCTCATATCAACAACAATCATATAATTTCCCAATAATCCCCATTATTCATATTCCATTCAATTGACCTACATTCTAGTGCACTACTTTACAAGCACATACAATAAATGAATTGGGAAGAAAAACTCACTCCGCCATCGGTACTCCGGTCTTCTAGTAGTAATAGTCCGGAGGTAACTCGTCACCGTCCACGGGTTCACCTATTCATATAAGAAATTACCCTAATAAGTATTCTATCAACTTAGGACACTAAAACTCTAAGGAAACTTAGTGAAATCGGAATTCGCGTCATTTCCGAAGTTCCGTTTTAAAATGGCCATAACTTGGTCGTTTTAAGTCGGAATTTCGCAAATTATATACCGATTCCTATCTACTTCGGAAGAGCTTTCCAAATATGAAGTTTAAATCAAGTTTTGAAAATATCTAAGCCTCGGAATTGAGGGATCAGATCTGTACAGCGGGTTTGTCAATTCCAAAAATGCGGTTTTCATGAATGCATTTGAGATTCCTAAGTGTAATATGATGCTAAATGCAATGGAAATGATTTTCCCTATCATGAATGTCATGATGTGAACCTTAAGAGTCTATGTTCTTATAACTTTTAGATTTAATGATTTTTAGAAAACAAACTTTCCTTAGAAACCATTTCCTCTCAATATTTAGTAAATGAGTTTACGACATTTGACCACATCTACATTTTACATGGATTTCCTTTGGAAAAACTCTACTTTATTTAAAGAAATTTTGATCCTTATATTAGTTATATCCTAAGGCCTTTATTTCTTTAATAAAATCTACATTTACAAACTTTTAAGTGGGTCTTTTACTATGGGGTTTCCAAAAATCCGAATTTACAAAAGTCCATTTTCAAGTTGATTCCTTTAGGAAAAATATATTTTATACTTGAAACTTTAAGTATCTATTATACCTATATCCTAAGGACTTCATTTATTTAGAAAATATCATTTTTGAAGTTGGAAAAATAGTGTTTTCTAACCCTTCATCCATTATTACGAATTTGGTTTTTCATAACTTTTAACTCAAAACTCCTATGGACTTCATCTCTTGTTTTCAACATTTTCTTTAGTAAAAACTCCTTTAGACTCATGAAAAATACCACTAATCATTATCTATTACCCATAGCTTTCTTTTCTTATAAAATATAAGTTTAGAAGTTGTTAAAAGTGTTTTTGACCTTGGTTTTCAAAGTCATCCGAATTTTCAAAAGTCTTTTTCTTGTAAAGTACTTTTCTTTTTGACTTCATGGACCCATATATATATAGATCTATACACTAGAAATCATTACTAAAGACAAAAGTGTTAAAGACTATTTATGCACATATGAACAAAATAATAATGAAACTATAAATGCCTACATGCTCATGAGTAACAAGATGATGGATCTACTTTATCAAAAGCTTAAATGAGTTTTAAAAACATAAAAACCATATTTTATAAAAGATCCTTTGTTTAAAAGACTTTTTGATGATAAAAGTAAAGCTTTTGGTATAGAAACTCCTTTAAAAGATAGATCTACTTGTAATGGTTCGGATTTTTTTGTTTAGAATCTCATTGTTCCTACTAAAAGATCATGGGAACATAGAGTTGAAATATCCAAAAATCACTTAGCCATAACAAGTTTTATGAGTTGGAAGTAGTGGAGCATAACTTACTTGAAGTGGATGGAGATAGAAGAGAAAAAAGAGAAGTTGAGAGAGTGTGTGTGTGGCTCCACAAGTTTCGGCCAAAGGGGAAAAATAAGGAGAGGAAGAGAGCTTTTGCACACTTTGTGAGTTTTGGAAAAGAAAGAATGAGGAGAGAGAGAATAAGATAGTTTATATAGGAAGTGAAATAGGTTAAATGGGAGAAGGAAAAATCAAATTGAAGCATGGGGGGGGGGCGCATATGCGCCGGTTTTGAGAAGGCAAAAGGGGGGAAAAAGCTTGTTTGTTTCATTTGATTTAACCTTGATTTGATCTTTGCTTCCTTTGTCATACTTTGTAAGATATGAAGTGACAAAAGTTATGGAAGAATGGGTTTGATTTGAGTGATAGAAAGGTTTAGGCTTGTAGGTGTGGCTATATAGGTAGACTAGGTAGTGTAGGTGGACTTATGAATAGTAATGAATAGTTGACAAGACAATTTAATTTCCGTTGTAATGAAATACGAATAAAAAAGGCTAAACTGTATTTTTCATAAACCGGAAAATTATGAAAAATATATTTGAAATCCTTATTTTTATTCGGTTCTAATGAGTACTCATAAGTATATTTTGAAATTCTAGTTCCGGGGCACGTTTTTCTATAATGGGTCTCAGGATGACCCGGAATTGAAATTTTCTTGAAATCAAATATTTTCTTAGTTTGAAATATATTCAAGAATTATAATCAAAAGTAAATTTCTTAGAAAATTATTTAATTGGAAACCGAGAAAAGCCGGAATTAGGGTTCCTAGTTCTCACTCCAGGCTTGAGCTATTCCGGTTTAGGGTTTTGGGTTTCCGGTTCTAGGGTCATCTTAGCTACTTGAAAACCGGGGTTTACAACGTTCTTATGACATAGTTTAGACAATTCTCAAGAAAGTTATCAAGAAATACTCATTTGAGTATTTTCTTTGACTAGGTGATTCCAAGGAGAATACTCGTACCCTGAGGATTATTTCGACTAAGTGGATTGTTTGAGCGACTCATCCATTTAGAAGAAGTGTCAACATGGCATCATGAGTTTATTTCCTTAAAATGCTTTACTTGATTGTGCTTGTAGTTTAGTCACATTAGAATTAAGAAAAGATAAATTGATATGTATGTGAAAATTTTTGAAAAGATTATAAGAATGTCGATGTAAATCCCCGAATTTTTTATCCAAATTAAGGCTTAAACCCTAATCGGAAGTCAACCGGATTTCCAGAGTCAACAAAACCCTAGTTTACTGTAACCGCTTAAGTCCGGCATTACCGTTTTCTCAAGCCCTAGAAAACGAAGTTGGAAAAGTTAGCTATAATAGTTCGTAATAACTATAGGTTATATAAAAATATTAGATTGGAGGAATTCGAGTGTCCTTTGAACCTGATCGGACATAGTTCTTGAAAAACGTGTTTGAGAGTTCGGAATAGGAAAATTATTCCGAATATACCGTTAGACTCATAAAAATATAAGATTTCCAAAAATATCAATTTCGTAATTTTTCGGTAACTAAAAATATCATATGTCGCTTTTATACGCGTATATTCTTACTACCGGCATTAAATTGTCATGTCTACTTTTACATTACACTATTTTCTACTATTCTACACTATTCACCTATTTCTACTTTTCCTTACAACCTACTCTTACAAACCATACACCTATTTCTTACACATTTTCATTTCCAATACAATTTCACATATTTCATTTCTTACTTTTAATTAACAAAATAACAAAAAAATAAAATTTTCCCTCTCCCCCATGCAAGAATGGCGTCGGCCCCTCCCTCTTTTCCATCTATATTGTTTTATTTTTCATTTATTTAATTAACACAAATTATCTCCCACATTTTCCTATAAATACTCCCTCATACCTTCACTTCTTTCACACCATTTCTACACTAAAGTTACTATACCAAAATCTCTCTCAAAATCTATCAAGAATTCTCTCAAGAAGTTCTTCCTAGTTTAGCTTCTTTTAGGTAAAAATTTCTCCAAGCTTTCTTTATGTTCATCTACTTAGTATGAGCTTAGTGTGTGTTTCTAAAACCATGAAGGTTAAGAAAGCAACAATAGGTTCATACTTTGTTTTTGTTCATAATCACAATTCCTACATGTTCCTTTATGTTTCCTTTATGTTTATTACTATCTAATATATCTATATAGCTATATATATTATTTAGAGCATATAAGCTCATTGTCTTGCAATTTATTTACTTTTCTTGCACTTTATTTACTTCATTGCAATTTATTTAATTTCAAGTTGTTCTTAAGACTAGTCTTTCTAGTCTTAGACTTGTCCTCATCAAGTCAAAACAATTCCTTTTCTTTTATTTTCGGGACTAGTCTTTTCTTAGTCCTGGGGTACCTTGATGAAGCTAAGGTCCCAATACATGATTTACTTTCTTATTTGCTTAATCTTTCAAGTTATTATGTTCATTTATATTTCTATAGTTTATGATTCATGATCATGCATGAACATAATGTTTTTGTCTCAACAAAAATAAAGGAGGAAGTGTTTTCTTAAACTAAAGGTTCTTTTTAAATAAATGTAGAACATAGATTTCTTCAAAACTCATGAACATGCTTGGAAATGATTTTTTTCTTAAATAAACAAAAGGTTTTATGAAAACTTATCTTTCATCAAGAAATAAAAATTCTTTTGGAATCATTACAAGAAACAAAAATATCATTTTATTACTTTTAAAAGTTGTTAGAATCCAAGTTTAGAAAATAAAACCACTCCTTAGGAAATTAAAGTAATTGCAAGAAATTAAATTTAAACTTAGAAAAAGAAATATTCAATTCAAATAACCCAAGAATCCTTTCCAAAGTAAAATGAATATTCCAATAAAATCTCAAGTTCAAAGTCTTTTAAAACCTTACTTTTCATAAGTTGAGACAACTTCATTTACTTCGTACATTTGTTATGAGTCATTACATATATGTATATACCATTCAAAAAGTTTACAAAATACTTGAAATATTCATCTTTTCAAATGAGCTTTATATACAAGAAGGAAAACAAGTTTTTGTAAATTCATGGCAAATCCGGTCGCTGCTTTTTCGGAACCCACATGACATAGTTTGATGAAAATTAGCTTAGAAATGCATAGATCTTTTCGAGTAGGTAGAAAACGGTATATTATACGTGAAATTCCAAGTTAAAATGAGCAAGTTATGGCCATTTTAAGTTGGAATTTCCCCTTATACGATTTTACTGCGATTTTAAGAGAAGTTTAAGATCTTTAAGAGTAGAAGTTTTATGAAAGACTCATTTTGGGTATTTCATCTTGTTTAGGTGATGAGGGACCCGAGATCGTCTATCCAAAGGACTATTTCGATTGGACCTACCGGTTATGGAGTGAGTTTATTCTTTTCCTAAGTTACATTTCCTTGTTGTGCTTGTAATAGTGGCACTAGAAATTTAGGTAAAGATAAATGAACAATTTTATGAAATAATGGTTGAATGAAAATAAAGTATATCGAAGAATGATATGTTAAGTAAAAGTGTGATTCTTGTATTGATATGATGAAGTTATGATTAATCACCTTTAACATGAATTCAACTTATATGGTTAAATGCTTAAATGAAATTTATTCATGCATATCATACTTGTGAGTCACATTTATTTCACTATTATTTTTCGTGTAGGGAAATGAGGAAGTGGTAGTGGTGGCTGGTAGGAGCCGGTAAGTCTACATGGGCCAGAAAGAGCCAGGAAGTCTACAAGGCAAGCAGAAGCAGGCAAATCTGCAAATATTGATGGTCGTATGGGCCTGTAACCACCCAACCCTTGTCATGGAGGGCGTTAAATCCATGCTGCACTTGATTTCCGTTAATCTTGTGTATTTGGTTGTTCATGTGATTGGTGCATTACATATGCTTGAATTAAATAACTTGGTTGTCATGTGGAAATGTTATATAGTTAGGAATTATCTTACTAAGCTAGATTTGCTTATACCCTTATAGTTTTCTATTACAGTAATTATCTATGGTTGGCCCAGGAGCCCCGTGTGCCAGGTACGAGCTTATGCTACTAGGAGTTTTTGGAAGAAGTTTATGTATTTCTAGTTTTGAACATAGACTTCTAGGAAAAATCTCTATAGTAGACCTATGTGGTAGTTATGTTTATTTTGTTATTAGTATAGTTGAACAAAGACTTTAAGGCAGGGGAATGCCCCTAAGATGATGTACGAACTTGTTATTAAATGAAGATCTTATGTTTATCTATTTAAGTTCATGCTTGCTTTTGCTATCTATTTAAACGTAATACCCCTATGAGTTTCCTACTATCTTGGAAGCACTCCTTGCATATGATATCGAAGCTCCTACGTGACTATGGATTGTCATTCATTAGCTTTAATATTATATGCGACGGACTGCCATGTTTAGGGTACCCTCTAGGGCGTGACAATCGAGGTCATAATTGATTGTAAGTAAATGTTTGTTTTAGTATAGCACTTGATATGTATGAAATTCTATGATCACCTTAAATTTGATAATAATGATGCTATGATATCTTAAATAAATTGATTTATGCATACCACGAAATGAGTCACAATGCATGGAGTTATTATCCTTGGGTGAAAAGGATAGTAGCACGATCGAAAGCAACACTTGGCAGTTATGATCGAAAGCGATTACTTGGCAACATGGAATCAAACCAATGCTTAGCGGAAATCCGGAGGCATGGCTCAACCCGAGTAGAATTTATATGCTTAGCGGTAATGATCAAAAGCATAAGTTAACTAAAACTACTCTTTTTGAGATTATACATCACCAAATCCTGAATAGAGGGCGTAAATCCATTCAACATATAGTGCCCGGAAAACTATATGCCTTGTTTGCTCACATGTATGTTGCATTTCACTTGATTGCTTAAATAACTTGTTTAAAATTTCTACTACACAAGATTTTACTTATGGAAATAATTCTCACTAAGCCTACTAGCTTATACCCCTATTAATATCTTTTGCAATTTACATATTTATGGTTGAGGCTACATGGACTCTGCAGTCAAGTATTATCCATTTTGGTTAAGGAATTTCTTTAGATAAGTTTAGTGATAGATAAGATGTAAACTTCTTAGAAAATCTCTTGTAATAGATTTATAGTTATTTTGGTAGGGGAATGCCCCTAAGACTTGTAACATAACTGTTATAAATGAATGAATATTATGAATCCTCTTTTCTTAAATTGTTATTGTATCTGTTTAAGCTTCATAACTGCAAGCCCCAGAAAATTTCAATAAATAATTTCAAGATGAACTTCGAAAACAAACCCTAAAAATCACTCCAAATTAAAACCAAATCTCAACTAGTCCTAAATCACGAATGAATTCGGAAACTTCTTAATCTTGAGAAAATGAAAATCCTTAAAAACAAAATAAGAAATCGACAGTCTTCAAATTCAAAACCACTACGTACGAAAAAATTCCATATTTAAACTCCGACTTATAAAAACGGGTAATATAAAGCCCAAAAACAAATTATTAAAAAGTAAATAACGATTGACTTTTGAAAATATAACTCAATTCAAGAATTCCGAAAACATTAAGAGATATTAAATACTTACAAAAATAAAATTTAAAATAAATATCTCAAATTAAATACGTTGTATAAACATAAATATCAGTTTCCAAATTTGCAAAGATCTAAACCGGAAAATCACCCGGAAACCATAATCGGAATACAATAGTGTAAGTCCGGCCATCTAGCGCCCCTAACCCTAGAGGTCGAGATGTAGTTTAAATATAGAATAGCTCATAGTAATATAAGTTTGCTTAAAAAATATCAGAGTGGTAAATTTTTGACCTATTTCGAACCCGTTCGGATACAGACTTCGAAAAGCATGTCCCGAGGTTCGAGATATCAAAAATATATCAATAGTACCGTTAGACTCGTAATTTCATAAGATTTCCAAATATATCAGTTATGAAATTTTTTGGGGCTATAAAAGTTACAGTTATAACATTTTTATCGTATTTCCACTATTACTGGTAATTGATTAGTCTTTTACACTATTTATTTTTATTCATTATAAAATTTTATTATTCTCATAAAGCCTTATATTTTAGATAAATATTTTATATGTTATAGAAAATTTTGTTTTTCTAAAATTTAGTTCGTTTCGGGTCTTTACGGGATCAGATTCTGTTTAAGACCCGATACTAAAAATAAATAAATTAATTTAATAATTAAAAAATATTTAAAAATATTTTTATTTTCATAAAATAATTTTTTTAGAATTTTTCGAGTTATAAAAATATTATTTATAGCCCATATTCGTATATTTTGATCGTACTGGTAACATATTTGTTAAAATACTAAAATATTCAAATAATTATTAATTTTAATTATGAAAAATCTGTTACAATTATTTGGAATAAATTTTATAATTTTATTTTATTTTATTTTTATTTTATTAATAAAGTACTTTTACAACCCATACCTTCAAGTACACCTTACCATATCACTTTCTTTTCACTTCAATCTTTCTACACATTAAACCACACTTCATGGCAGATTTTGACCTCTTTATGGCTGCCATTGTCCTTTATTACTCTATATTTTGACTAAATTAATTATTTTCTACTCCTTCTTAAGAAAGTTATATTACACATTTATTACACAATTCAAATTCAAGTCAAATTTCATCAATTTTCTCTCTCTCTCACTCCCCATTTCCAGTGCAGCAGCCCCCCCTTGGCTGCCTTATTTTATTTTTTCCCTTATTTCATTAATTAAAACACTCATTTCTCTCTCTTTTTCCTCTCTTTTCGTCTTCTTCTTGTTCTTGTTTCCTCAAGAACACAAGCTGCCCCCACTTCTAAAAATGGCTTCCACACTTTATTTTTAAAGATTTTCTAAGCAAATCTTCATCCAAAGCTCTATAGGTGATATAGGTAAAGTACAATGAAGGTTTCATGCATCAAATGAACTTCCATAAGCTTAAAAGCTTAGGATGATAATGCCAAAAATGAAATCTTTCTCTTCTCCACTTTTTTACCTTGTATTACAATTATTTTCTTGTTTGAAGTTGATATATATAGTAGATCTAACTTTTTTAGCTTTGATTTTTGTTTATGCCATATATCTTGCTATTTAAGTTATTATTCTTGTTATTACTTATGATTTATGCATATATTTCTCATTCCCATGTGTTCATGCTTTCAAAACTAGTTTAGAAGACTAGTCTAGTTGTTTTAGTTCATACATGCATTAGACTTATGTTTTATGTTCATGATCAACTTGTAATGCATGATGATGGTAGGAAAGTTGTAGGAAACTCAAGATCTATTTTTATTTTCAACAAAAACAACTTTTGAAAATTCGGATGAAAATGGAACCATATTTAGAAAAGTGGTTTTTCAACTTCAAAATGTGTATTTTCATTTAAAATGAAGGGCTTAAGGCATAGACAACATAAATGAATGATTTTGATAAGTAAAGTTTAGATCTATGAGTTTATAGATCATTACCATGGGTTTCTTTTAGATTTATGTTCATATTATGTGTAGATCTTAGATTTGAACTTAGACAAAAATGATGAAATTCGTATTTTGGCAAGACCCATATTTAAAAAACACTTTCCAAGTGTTAAAGTGTAATTTTTTCTCAAGAAAATGAAGGCTTAATATATGTATATTATCAAGACTTCTTTTTACAAGAATGTAATGTGATTTTCAAAATTTATTTTCAAAATAAAAATCTTATTTTCGGATTTTTGGCCAAGGCATATTTTAAAAACATGTTTTCCAACTCAAAAATGAAGTTTTGTTTAAGAAATGAAAGGTTCTTAAGATAGGATATGTAAGGAATGGATTTTCATAAAGCTTAGATAGATTTTATCAAAAGATATGACCAAAAATAAATTTTGTAATTCGGATCCCAACCAAGACCAATTTTTAAAACCATTTATCAACTCAAAATCATGTTTTATGTGAAAAATGAAATATATAGATAATAGGTATCATTAAGTAGTGATTTTTTATAAGTTGAAAGGAGTTTTGATGAGATTAAAGTGTAAAACAAGAAGTAGAAGCAAGATGGAAAATTTTAAGTTAGTAGTCAATTTGTGAAATTCGTAATTTTGAATGAAGGCCAAAGAACACCTAGTATTCAAGCTCAAAATGAATGTTTTATGTGTTAAATGAAGTCCTTAAGTAATTGATATACTGAAGCCTTAAATTTTAATGCATTAAAAAAGTTTTTCCCAAAGTAATCATTCAAAAAAGTGGATTTTCTAAAATTTGGATTTTTGAGTGAATATTGGAAAAACATATTTGCAAAGTGTAAAATGAAAATTTTTGTGTAAGAATGAAGTCCTTAGTAGTTTTATATGGTTGAACCTTAAATTTTCTAAGTATTAAATGATTTTTTACTTAAAGGAATCACTCAAAAACTAATTTTTACCAAATTCGGATTTTGGAATCAACCTTATTTGAAAATATGTTTACAAAGTGTAAAATGGAAATTTTTATGTAGAAATGAAGGTCCTAAGTAATATATATAATGAAGACTCAATTTTAACAAAAATAATTATATTTTCTTAAGTAATAAATCCAAAATAAATGGAAATGATCAAAGTTAGAAAAACTAGATTTTTCATAAGTAGTTGTTATTATGGTCTTGCAAAATAAAAGTTTATAAAATTTCTTTTAGCAAAAATCATCAAGATCATGCATAAATTAAGCTCATCTCATGTCATTCATGTTAGAAATCATTCATATTGCATGTATAGCTAATTTATATAGTAGGAACATTACAAGAATTTACAAAACTATTTTTCGGAATCAGAAACCGTTACTGATCAAATCTGATCCCTCTGTTCCGATGCCTAAATGTTTTCAAAACTTAAAAATAATATTAGAAATAGATAGATCTTTCAAAGTAGATAGAAATCGATATATAATTTGCGAGATTCCCAGTTAAAATGACCAAGTTATGGCCGTTTTAAGTTGGAATTCCCGCTTAGGACGAGAATTACGAATTTGATAGTTTGTATGAGATAGCTTGGACTAGTTAAATGATGAAATACTTATTAGGGTATTTCTTCCTTTTTAGGTGACCCCGATATCGACGATTCCCTACCACCGGATTACTTGTACTAAGTGACTGGTGATTCAATGACCGAGTGAGTATTACTTCCGATTTCATTTATTGTATGTGATTGTAATAATAGTTGCACTAGATATTTGGTAAAGATAAAATGGATATACATGATGGGGACGAATGGGAACTATGTATGCTTGTTGTTGATATGAGAAATGGAATGTAAGAATATCGAAGCCGAGTGATTAACTATTGCTTGTATAGATGAATTAGAATTGATTGTCTGCGAGTATTGACTGATCACTTAAAAGAATTGGTATAATTGATTATTCGGAATTGAAGATGAAATTGAACTCATTCATACACGATAGGGATGTAGCATTAGCATTTGTTGGTTTATCGTTGCACCTTAAACGATTTTATAGTTTATAGTTGTCCGTAAGCTGAAACGGTCTTGGTCGTACCGCAGGATTCGTTAATCTGCTAACCCGGGATGGAGGGCATAAGTCAATCCACATATAATTTTCGGCAGGTCATATGTTTGTTGAATTCACGAGTTTGATGCATATCACTTGTCTGACTAATCACTTGATTGTATGACGTGTTATAAATGTAATCCAGGAAGTTTTCACTCACTAAGCTAGTATAGCTTATACCCCAATAGTTGTTTAAATGAACAGGTTATCTCAAGAATGCTAAGTGGGGACTGAGATGGTTGAAGTCGAGAATGACTTCAGGATTCCAGCAAGACATAAGAATGTTTGAAGTTATTAGCTAGGTTTTATCATTTGCCTTGTAATAGTTTATGTAGTAGAATCTTTTGATGAATTGTAATTGAAGTTAATGAGTTGTATTTGGAAGAATAGTGAATTGAATTTCCTTTACATTGCTCTCAAGTTGTATCAACATAAAATGCATTACTCCGGTGAGTCTCCTCCATGTGTTAGACGCCTTGTACATAGTATGAAAGCCTTCGCATCACTGAGGTGGTCATTCTTAGGCTTTAATATTGTGTACGGCGGACTGCCACGTTTAGAGTACCATTCGGGGCATGACAATAACTCCATGTATAGTCCTCTAAAGTTGTGAGAGCACACCTTACACTTAATATCGAAGCTTCTAGAAATGACTAGGGTTGTCATACTTCAGTTTTAATATTGAGTGTGATGGACTGTTACGTTTAGGGTACCTTTTGGGGTGTGACATGATATGTATGCCATCACTCTTGAGTGTAATGTTTAGAGAGACAACCAAGTGATTGTATACTTGTAAATATAAGGGGATAAAATTGATTAAGTCTATCTTACTTTGTCTGACATTATGAATAATTTTTGCTATTGATCTTGATTTAAATAATGAGGACAAAAGCTTATCTATGTAGAAATTAGTGATTTTGACAAAAGTAACTTTAACACATGATATGGTAGGACTGGTATGGAGTTATTTTCCAATAGAATACTGAGTTTTACAAAGACTAAGTGTCAGCCCCAGAGGTATATCCTAAACGTGGCAGTCCGTCGAATATAATATTAAAGCTAATGAAGACAATCCGTCGTTCACGCGGAGCTTCGATATCATATGCAAGGCATGCTTCCAAAGATAGTAGGAGACTCATAGGGGTACTACGTTATAAATAGATAACAAAAGCAAGCATGAACTTAAATAGATAACATGAGATCTTCATTTAATAACAAGTTCGTACATCATCCTAGGGGCATTCCCTGCCTTAAAGTCTTTGTTTGACTATACTATAACAAAATAAACATAACTACCACATAGTCTATTATAGGAGATTTTTCCTAGAAGTCTATGTTCAAAACTATAAATACATAACTTCCTCCAAAAACTCCTAGTAGCATAAGCTCATACCTGACCACACTGGGCTCCTCGGGGCAACCATAGATAATCATACTGTAATAGAAAACTATAAGGGTATAAGCAAATCTTAGCTTAGAGAGATAACTCCTAACTATATAACATTTCCATATGAAACAAGTTATTTAATTCAAGCATATGTTAATGCAACAATCACATGAACAACCAAATACACAAGATTAATCGGAAAGCAAGTGCAACATGGATTTAATGCCTCATGACAAGGGTTAGGTGGTCACAGGCCATAACGACCATCTATATATGCAGATTTGCCGGTTCCTGCTTGCCTTATAGACTTCTTGGCTCCTACTGGCCCATGTAGACTTACCGGATCCTCCCAGCCACACTACCACTTCCTCGTTTCTCCACACGAAGAATAGTAGTGAAATAAATGTGACTCACATGTATGATATGCATGGATAAATTTCAATTAAACATTTGACCATACAAGTTGAATTATATAAAGGTGATCAACCATAATTTCATCATATCATACAAGAGTCACACTTTTATTTAACATATCGTCTTTCGATATACTTAATTTTCATTCAACAATTATTTCATAACACTTGTTCATTTATCTTTTCCTAAATTTCTAGTGCCACTAATTACAAGCACAACAGGAAATGTAACTTAGGAAAAGAATTAACTCACTCCATACGGTAGATCTAATTCAAAATAGTCCTCCGGATAGACGATCTCGGGTCCCTCGTCACCTAAAAAAGATGAAATACCCAAAATGAGTCTTTCATAAAACTTCTATTCTTGAAGATCTTAAACTTCTCTTAAAATCGCGGTAAAAATCGCATAAGGGGAAATTCCAACTTAAAATGGCCATAACTTGCTCATTTTAACTCGGAATTTCGCTATAATATATCGTTTTCTACCTACTCGAAAAGATCTACGCATTTCTAAGCTTATTTCATCAAACCATGTCGTTTGAGTTCCGAAAAGACAGCGGTCAGATTTGCTACGAATTTACAAAAACTTGTTTTCCTTCTTGTAAATAAAGCTCATATGGAAAGATGAATATTTCAAGTATTTTTTTAAACTTTTTGAAAGGTATATACATATATATAATGACTCATAACAAATGGATGACGTAAATGAAGTTGTCTCAACTTATGAAAAGTAAGGTCTTACAAGACTTTGAACTTGAGATTTTATTAGAATATTCATTTTACTTTTGAAAGATCTTGAGTTTTTTGAGATGAATATTCTTTTTCTAAATTTAATCTCTTGTAATTACTTTAAATTCCTAAGGTGTGGTTTTATTTTCTAAACTTGGATTCAAAAAGTAATAAAATGATATTTTTGTTTCTTGTAATGATTCCAAAAGAATTTATTTCTTGGTGAAAGATAACTTTTTTCATAAAACTTTTTGTTTATTTAAGAAAAATCATTTCCAAGCATGTTCATGAGTTTTTAAGAAATTTATTTCCTACTTTTATTTATCAAGAACCTTTAGTTTATGAAAACACTTCCCCATTTATTTTTATTGAGACAAAAACATTATGTTCATACATAATATGAATCATAAACTATAGAAATATAAAGGAAAATAATAACTTGAAAGATTAAGCAAATAAGAAAGTAAATCAAGTATTGGGACCTTAGCTTCATCAAGGTACCCCGGGACTAGAAAAGACTAGTCCCAAAAAAGAAAGAAAAGTTAAGTTTTGACTTGACGAGGATAAGTCTAAGACTAGAATGACTAGTCTTAAAAACAACTTGAAATAAATAAATTGCAAGACAATGAGCTTATATGCTTTAAATAATATATATAGCTATATAGATGTATTAGATAGTTATAAACATAAAGGAAACATAAAGAAATATAAAGGAATTTGATATTATGAACAAAAACAAAGTATGAACCTATTGTTGCTTTCTTAACCTTCATGGTTTTAGAAAACACACACTAAGCTCATACTAAGTAGATGAACATAAAGAAAACTTGGAGGAATTTTTACCTAAAAGAAGCTAAACTAGGAAGAACTTCTTGAAAGAACTCTTGAGAGATTTTGAGAGAGATTTTGGTATAGTAACTTTAGTGTAGAAGTGGTGTGAAAGAAGTGAAGGTATGAGGGGGTATTTATAGGAAAATGTGAGAGATAATTTGTGTTAATTAAATAAATGAAAAATAAAATAAATTGAGGGAAATTGGGAGGGGGGCCAACGCCATTTCACGCATTGGGGGAGAGGAGAAATTTATTTTTTTGTTATTTTGTTAATTAAAAGTAAGAAATGAAATATGTGAAATTGTATTGGAAATGAAAATACGTAAGAAATAGGTGTATGGTTTGTAAGAGTAGGTTGTAAGAAAAAATAGAGATAGATGAATAGTGTAGATAGTAGAAAATAGTGTAATGTAAAAGTAGACATGACAATTTAATACCGGTAGTAAGAAAATAACGCGTTAAAAGCGAATCTGATATTTTTAGCTACCGAAAAATTACAAAATTGATTTTTGGAAATCTCATATTTTTACGAGTCTAACGGTATATTCCGAATATTTTTCCTATTTCGAGCTCCAGGACACGTTTTTCAAGAGTCGTGTCCGATCGGGTTCAAAGGATACTCGAATTTTGCAGAACTGATATTTTTATAAAACCTATAGCTATTATGAACTATTATAGCTAACTTTTCCAACTTCGTTTTCTAGGGCTTGAGAAAACGGCAATGCCGGACTTAAGCGGTTACGGTAAACTGGGGTTTTGTGGACTCTGGAAATCCGGTTGACTTCTGATTAGGGTTTAAGCCTTAATTCGGATCCAAAAATTCGGGGATTTACAACCTACCCCTCTTAAAGAAAGTTTTGTCCTCAAAACTTTGAAGTTCATACCTGATTCCTTGAACAGACTCGGGTACTTTTGGCGTATGTTGCTTTCTGCCTCCCAGGTTGCTTCCTTGTATGAGTGGTTTCTCCATAGAACCTTCACATACTTGATCTCCTTGTTCCGAAGCTTCTGCACCTTGTGATATAAGATTTGAACTGGGTATTCCTCGTATGTGAGATTCTCTTTTAACCGAATAGGTTTTAGCTCTGTAATCTTGGTAGGGTCGGACACATGTTTTCGTAGAACTGACACATGGAATACATTGTGAATTCCAGATAGGCTAGGAGGGAGTGCCAAACGGTAAGCAAGATCTCCTAATCTTTCAAGCACTTCAAAAGGTCCAACATATCATGGGCTCAACTTTCCTTGCGCTCGAACTAAGCGAATACTCTTGATGGGGTTTATTTTCAAGTGCACATGATTTCCAACTTCAAACTCAAGTGTACGTCTTTTCATATCCGCCCAACTCTTTTGCCTATCTTGTGCCTCCTTCATTTTTTGTTGGATGATCCTCACCTTGTTGGCCGCATCTTGTACCAAGTCAGGTCCGATGCTCAACTTTTCTACATCGTCCCAAAACAAAGGTGATCGACATCTTCTTCCATACAACGCTTCATAGGGTGGCATCTGGATCGTGGAATGGTAGCTATTATTGTAGGCAAACTCTACCAAAGGTAGGTGTGCGTCCCAACTACCTTTAAACTCTATTACGCAGGCTCGCAACATATCTTCCAACATTTGTATTGTCCTCTCCGATTGACCATCCGTCTGAGGGTGATAGGCTGTACTGAAATGTAGCTTAGTCCCCATACATTTCTGTAAGCTCATCCAAAATTTGGATAAACCTTGGGTCTCGATCGGAGACTATCCCAGCGGGTACTCCATGCAAGCATACTATTTCTCTATGTATATCTTGCCAATTGTCCATAGAGTACGTCATGTTCATTGGAAGGAAGGGCGCCGTCTTCGTCAATCGATCCACTATGACCCAAATTGCATCATATCCGGCCGACGTCCTTGTAATCCTACACACAAAATCCATTGTGATTTGGTCCCATTTCCACTCGGGTATTGGCAAGGGTTTCAAAAGTCCACCAGGCCTTTGGTGCTCCACTTTCACTTGTTGGCACGTGGGACATTTCAACACAAAGTCCGCTACGTCTCTCTTCATGCCGTTCCACCAATAGTGGCTCTTCAGATCTTGGTATATCTTAGTTCCTCCTGGATACATGGTATATCCGGAGTGGTGTGCTTCTTCCATGATTTCTTTTCTTAAGTCCTCATCATCCGGAACACATAGCCGGTCTTTCATCGTCACCACTTTATCCTCATCTATGGCAAAATCGGTGTACTTTCCTTCGTGCACTTCTTTCTTAATCTTCAGAATCGTCTCATCATATCGTTGGGCCTCCTTGATTCTTTCTACTAAGGTGGGTTCCATGACAAGGTTGGCAATCTCCATTTCCACGCTTTGCCCTATGAATTCAATGCTCATTCTTACAAATTCCTTTATCAACTCTTTCTTGTCAGTGAGCAAAGAGGCTACTTCCCCATAATTCTTCCTACTCAGGGCATCTGCAACTGCGTTCACTCTCCCTGGACAGTAGTTTATTCCAAGGTCGTAATCCTTGATGAGCTCTAACCATCTCCGTTGCCGCATATTCAGCTCCTTTTGTGTAAAAAGATACTTGAGGCTCCTATGGTCGGTGTAGATCTCACACCTTTGTCCATACAAGTAATGCCTCCATAACTTTAGTGCAAACACAACGGCGGCTAACTCCAGATCATGGGTGGGATAATTTTGTTTATGGGGTCAGAGCTGTCGAGATGCATAGGCGATTACCTTTCCGTCTTGCATCAACACACATCCAAGACCATTCCTTGACGCATCACTATGCACTGTATAGGACTTCTTGGGGTCCGGCAGAATTAAAATCGGGGCAAAGACAAGTCTTTTCTTTAATTCTTGGAAACTTTGCTCCCTCTTGTCTGTCCAGATGAACTTCTCCTCCTTTTGGGTTAACTGCGTGAGGGGTTTGGCGATGCTTGAAAAATTCTTAACAAACTTCCTATAATATCCAGCCAAACCGAGAAAACTCTTTACCTCAGTCACAGTTTTAGGTTGTTTCCACTCCATCACTGCCTTGATCTTCTCAGGATCTACCGATATTCCTTCTCCAGATACCACATGTCCTAGGAAAGATATACGATCCAACCAAAAGTCACACTTAGATAGCTTGGCGTACAACTTATGCTCACGCAAGGTCTGTAATGCCATCCTTAAGTGTTCCTCATGTTGCTCTCGTGTCTTTGAGTAGATCAGAATATCGTCGATGAAGACTATCATGTACTTATCCAACAGGGGCTTATATGCTCTATTCATGAGATCCATGAAAGCTGCTGGCGCGTTAGTTAAACCAAAAGGCATCACTAGAAACTCGTAGTGTCCATAGCGAGTTCTGAAAGCTGTTTTCGATACATCCTTAGGTTTAATCCTCAACTGGTGGTATCCTGACCGTAGATCGATCCTTGAAAAGACACTTGCTCCTTGAAGCTGATCGAAGAGGTCATCTATCCTTGGGAGTGGATACTTGTTCTTGATGGTGACTTTTTTAAGCTCCCGTAGTCGATGCATAAACGCATGGAACCATCCTTCTTCTTTACGAAACAACACTGGTGCTCCCCAAGGTGACACACTTGGTCGGATAAAACCTTGATCAATAAGTCTTGTAGTTGAGTCTTTAACTCCTTCAGCTCTACTGGTGCCATTCGATAGGGTGCCTTTGATCGGCTCCGTATTGACTAATAGATCAATTTCGAAATCTATCTCTCTCTTGGGTGGCAATCCAGGCAATGTCCGGAAATACGTCTGGGAATTCCTTACTGGGTATGGATCCAAGCTCAGGCTTTTCTTCTTCTTCTTCATCCAGGTTACTAAGGTTGATTTCATCCTCATCCACCAACTCGAATGAGTTTAACTTCACCGTGGACTCTCCTCTAAACACTACTTCACATCCACTTTGGTCTTTAAACTTCACTTCCTTTTGTTTACAATCCACTAAGGCTTTGACAGATGTCAACCAACTCATACCCAAGATACTTCGTATTTGCTCATCTCCAAGATTATTAGGTCACACTTAGAGTGACTTCCTTGTATCTCCATTGGACATCCTTTAAGCATTTCCTTTGTCGTTACTATGCTTCCGGTGGGGGTTTTAACTCGAAAACCAGTAGCAATAGTATCTATGGGTAACCCAATTCGCTTGGCCAGGCTAACGGTGATAAAGGAATGGGTAGCTCCCGTATCGAACAAAGCATAAGCGGGTTGACTAGCTAGTATGTGTCCTGCACTCGAATTTTATACTAATTACGAGACTGGTATACTTAAGCTAATCGCGGGTATAAAACTTTATACTTGTACCATAGGAATTGAACGCAGGAAACTTAATGAATTATATCAAAGAAAAGGGTTTCGATTCTGACCTGTCACCAATCCA
This sequence comes from Combretum micranthum, assembly GCA_024138025.1. Classification (NCBI taxonomy): domain Eukaryota; kingdom Viridiplantae; phylum Streptophyta; class Magnoliopsida; order Myrtales; family Combretaceae; genus Combretum; species Combretum micranthum. Next base: position 6,590 of record JAMXBD010001973.1, on the reverse strand, counting down.
AAATCTGAGCCATAATCTCCATCTACAGCTACTAGCTCTGCTCCTTCGTCATCAGACTCCTCGCATACCCACTGTCCTTCCAGGTTGTATATCCTCATTCCGTGGACAGCTGCTCCAGATCGGCTTGGGTTGCTTCCTCCGCTTCCGTTCTTCGCCGATGCCACTCCTCCCACTGACCCAAATGGTCTAGCTGGGGCATTCTTTCTTTGTGGGCATTCATTGGCGAAGTGCCCGGTTTGCTTGCAAACGAAGCAAACAGTAGAAGCCTTCTTTGGGCAATCACCTATCTTGTGGCTGGGGTCTCCACAAAAGTAGCACTTGTGTTGCAACAGCGGGCACCTCTTTGGATAGTGCTCTTCCTTGCATTTCCAGCAGGTCACCTTGATCTTGGATGTTCCTTATTACTAACAGCACTTCCTCGGAAGCTGTTGAAGGGCTTGAACCTTTTACTCTGAAACTGGGGTTATAGCTATCCTGAGCTCTCTTTCCGAACACGAAGGTCTTCTTCTCAGGGGCTTTGCTCTTCCTTTTCTTTGCTCCCTCAATGATACGAGCCCTTTCTACCAACTCTGGAGGGTCCTCAGATCTAACTCCTCCAGACGCATCCTTATATCTTCATCCAGGCCACTCAGAAATACTTGCCTCTTCAGCTCCTCACTATGCTTGAAGGACTCAGGCGCGTATTGAAGCAGTCGGCTAAACTCCGTCTCGTACTGCTCTATTGTCCTTCCCTTCTGGGATATATGGAGAAAGTCTCCACTATACTGTACTCTTAAGCTCCCAGGGAAATAGTTGTCCAAAAACTCTCTACGAAAAGCTGCCCAGGTCACGGGTGGCAACAATTCCCTGCTTTTCGACTCCCACCATATTCTGGCATTGAACGCAACATGTATGTGCCATAATCTAGGCGTAGATGATGGGGAACTTCGTAGGCGGCAAACGACCTTTCAATCTGGGCTAGCCAGTCTTCAGCTTCGTCTGGCTTTCCAAAATTTCCGTCAAAATATCTGTTGCTTTTTATGAAGTCCGGCAAGGAACTTCTGTAAGGTCGGGCGGTGGTGGTGCTGGTAAAGGGACAGTATGTGACTCAGCTTCTGGGGCTGCAGGTGCTTCAACGGTTGCTTCTGGTGCATTTGCAGCAGGCGGTGGCATATTTTGTGCATTTTGCATGAAATTATTGACCAACCCTGCTAGTTGGTTGATGGCGGCCCACACATCTCCTTGTTGATTCGGTGGGGGATTTGGTGCTTGTTGTCCTGCCGGAGGATTCTCCGGTTCTGCTGGTATATTATTAGAAGCGCGACGTTCGCGTCTTCTACCTCTCCTACCACGTCTGTTAAATTTTATACTTCTTAAATTTTCGCAACAAGGAAAAGATCGGAAATTCCATAGAAATTTAAGGCAATCAAATCCAGAAATCATCAAATCAACATAAAATTCTTGCATTCAAAATAAAAAGAGGAAATTAATAATCCTTACATAACTTGAGAAGGTAGAAACCATTCTCATCAAAAGATAATTGTTCATAAAAAGCAAAACATTAATGCATTAAAAAAGATAAGCCTAGGAAAAGGCTATGTTGGACTCGTCGGGTTATGCTCCTTTCTTCCTTCATTCCTTCCTTCTTCAAACTTCTTCTTTTTACGGGGATGGTGCTGGGTTCATACTCCTGCTGGTGGATCCTTTGTGCCGTTTGACAAATTGTCGCAGATATTGACTAACCGTCATCCTCTTTCCTCGGTATCGTGAGGTGATCTCTGCTTGAGACGGCCAAACTTCGTCATGCACGGAAATCCTCTCTCCACGGGTCGTGCCATTCGTTTCCTCCGGTCCTTCTTCTTCCTCGGTGCCATTGCCATTGTGGGGGTCTGGGATCTGCTTCTCAGGAATCTATTTGGATCAAAAGCATTGTTTCTTCTCCCCTCCTCTTCAGAATCGGAGATCATTACTGGGTTATTCCTTGCAATGGTCTCCATGGGTACATCTTGGCTCAGCCTTCGGGGAGGTGCTTGACTGGGGATCAAAGGGCTGTCTTCCCAGAGGGATGCAGACTGGGTCTCCTCAGGCTCCGAGTCTTCATTCTGATCTCCTTCCGTGCTACCATTTGTCTCTCCATTCCCTTCGTTTGCTTGGGCCTCCTCCATGATGAAGTCCTCATCTGGGATAATCTAGCTGCATTCCGACGGAGTTGGGCTGAGTATTGTACTCTGTGGTGTAGGGACAATCCGTCGGTAAGCGGCATACCAATAAATCGCTCTTCAGCATCTGCCTTCAGCCAGTCCGTATGATCCGCTAACTCATCATGTGCGTAGATGTATAGAGGTCCTAGCTTATTCCAAGTCCGGAAGTCTGGTTCCTGTCGCCCATCTTCCGCTTTCAAGATGAAGGTCATTTGCTGCAGCATGGTCTCCCGGTACATAAAAACCATCATTCTTTCGACCACATAAATAACCTCTACATCACTCCATCTCCGATTGCTTACAGCGTCGAATCTCAGCTCATTGGGCAAGTTCCTCCACAGGGAATGTCTCAATCCTTTCTTCCATAACTTGAACATTTCGGGCGGTCCTGGGCCTTCCGACTAATGCGAACTCCTCACACAGGACCCTAGTCTAAGACGGTAGTTCACGAAGGTCTCGTCATGGTCTTTAAGGAATTGTCGGGATTTTTCTTTGACCTCAGGGAAAGTCAACTATCAAGTAAAACAAAAGGGGATCAGATCTTAAGCTAGAGTTTCTATCTTGTTACTATCTATCTTAAGGTCTATTTCTACTATCTTATGTCTAAAACTTGCGCTCTGATACCAACTTAAACTGTCACGCCCCAGAGGGTATCCTAAACGTGGCAGTCCGCCGCATATAATATTAAAGCTAATGAATGACAATCCGTAGTCACGCAGGAGCTTCGATATCATATGCAAGGCGTGCTTCCAAGATAGTAGGAGACTCACAGGGGTATTACGTTTAAATAGATAGCAAAAGCAAGCATGAACTTAAATAGATAAACATAAGATCTTCATTAATAACAAGTTCGTACATCATCTTAGGGGCATTCCCCGCCTTAAAGTCTTTGTTCAACTATACTAATAACAAAATAAACATAACTACCACATAAGTCTACTATAGAGATTTTTCCTAGAAGTCTATGTTCAAAACTAAAAATACATAAACTTCTCCAAAAACTCCTAGTAGCATAAGCTCATACCTGGCACACTGGGCTCCTCGGGGCCAACCATAGATAATCATACTGTAATAGAAAACTATAAGGGTATAAGCAAATCTAGCTTAGTGAGATAATTCCTAACTATATAACATTTCCATATGACAACCAAGTTATTTAATTCAAGCATATGTAATGCATCAATCACATGATCAACCAAATACACAAGATTAACCGGAAATCAAGTGTAGCATGGATTTAACGCCCTCCATGACAAGGGTTGGGTGGTTACAGGCCCATACGACCATCAATATTTGCAGATTTGCCGGCTCCTGCTTGCCCTGTAGACTTCCTGGCTCCTACTGGCCCATGTAGACTTACCGGCTCCTACTAGCCACCACTACCACTTCCTCGTTTCCCCACACGAAGAATAGTAGTGAAATAAATGTGACTCACAAGTATGATATGCATGAATAAATTTCAATTAAACATTTAACCATATAAGTTGAATTCATGTTAAAGGTGATCAACCATAATTTCATCATATCAATACAAGAGTCACACTTTTATTTAACATATCGTCTTTCGATATACTTAATTTTCATTCAACAATTATTTCATAACATTGTTCATTTATCTTTTCCTAAATTTCTAGTGCCACTAATTACAAGCACAAACAAGGAAATGTAACTTAGGAAAAGAATTAACTCACTCCATAATCGGTAGGTCTAATCGAAATAGTCCTCGGATAGACGATCTCGGGTCCCTCGTCACCTAAACAAGATGAAATACCCAAAATGAGTCTTTCATAAAACTTCTATTCTTGAAGTCTAAACTTCTCTTAAAATCGCGGTAAAATCGTATAAGGGAAATTCCAACTTAAAATGGCCATAACTTGCTCATTTTAACTCGGAATTTCGCGTATAATATACCGTTTTCTACCTACTCGAAAAGATACGCATTTCTAAGCTTATTTTCATAAAACTAGGTCGTTTGGGTTCCGAAAAGACAGCGACCAGATTTGCCACGAATTTGCAAAAACTTGTTTTCCTTCTTGTAAAAAAGCTCATTTGAAAAGATAAATATTTCAAGTATTTTGTAAACTTTTTGAAAGGTATATACATATGTAATGACTCATAATAAATGATGAAGTAAATGAAGTTGTCTCAACTTATGAAAAGTAAGGTTTTAAAAGACTTTGAACTTGAGATTTTATTGGAATATTCATTTTACTTTTGAAAGATCTTGAGTTTTTGAGATGAATATTCTTTTTCTAAATTTAATCTCTTGTAATTACTTTAAATTCCTAAGGGTGGTTTTATTTTCTAAACTTGGATTCAAAAAGTAATAAAATGATATTTTTGTTTCTTGTAATGATTCCAAAAGAATTTCTATTTCTTGATGAAAGATAAGTTTTCATAAAACCTTTTGTTTATTTAAGAAAAATCATTTCCAAGCATGTTCATGATTTTTAAGAAATCTATTTCCTATTTTATTTAACAAGAACCTTTAGTTTATGAAAACACTTCCCATTTATTTTTATTGAGACAAAAACATTATGTTCATGCATGAATATGAATCATAAACTATAGAAATATAAAGGAACATAATAACTTGAAAGATTAAGCAAATAAGAAAGTAAATCAAGTATTGGGACCTTAGCTTCATCAAGGTACCCCGGGACTAAGAAAAGACTAGTCCGAAAAGAAAAGAAAAGTTTTGACTTGATGAGGACAAGTCTAAGACTAGAATGACTAGTCTTAAAAACAACTTGAAATAAATAAATTGCAATGAAGTAAATAAATTGCAAGACAATGAGCTTATATGCTCTAAATAATATATATAGCTATATAGATTATTAGATAGTATAAACATAAAGGAAACATAAAGAAACATAAAGGAATTTGATTATGAACAAAAACAAAGTATGAACCTATTGTTGCTTTCTTAACCTTCATGGTTTTAGAAAACACACACTAAGCTCATACTAAGTAGATGAACATAAAGAAAACTTGGAGAATTTTTACCTAAAAGAAGCTAAACTAGGAAGAACTTCTTGAAAAACTCTTGAGAGATTTTGAGAGAGATTTTGGTATAGTAACTTTAGTGTAGAAGTGGTGTGAAAGAAGTGAAGGTATGAGGGGGTATTTATAGGAAAATGTGGGAGATAATTTGTGTTAATTAAATAAATAAAAATAAAAAAATTGAGGGAAAGGGAGGGGCCGGCGCCATTTCATGCATGGGGAGGAAAATTTTTTTTTTGTTATTTTGTTAATTAAAAGTAAGAAATGAAAGATGTGAAATTGTATTGGAAATGAAAATGTGTAAGAAATAGGTGTATGGTTTGTAAGAGTAGGTTGTAAGAAAAAGTAGAGATAGATGAATAGTGTAGAATAGTAGAAAATAGTGTAATGTAAAAGTAGACATGACAATTTAATGCCGGTAGTAAGAAAATACGTATAAAAGCGATATCTGATATTTTTAGCTACCGAAAAATTACGAAATTGATATTTTTGGAAATCTCATTTTTACGAGTCTAACGGTATATTCGGAATATTTTTCCTATTCCGAGCTCCCGGACACATTTTTCAAGAGTCGTGTCCGATCGGTTCAAAGGACACTCGAATTTTGCAAAACTGATATTTTTATAAAACCTATAGCTATTACGAACTATTATAGCTAACTTTTCCAACTTCGTTTTCTAGGGCTTGAGAAAACGGCAATGCCGGACTTAAGCGGTTACGGTAAACTAGGGTTTTGTTGACTCTGAATCTGGTTGACTTTCGATTAGGGTTTAAGCCTAATTCAGATCAAAATTCCGGGATTTACACTGAGTTAAAGAGAATGAGAACTTTAAATTCTACTGTTCAATTTCCATTGTTGATTTATTTTTCCTATTCAAGAAGCTTTGCTTTGTGATCTTAAAAGATGATTTGCTTGAGGACAAGCAAAAGCTTAAGTGTAGGGAATTTGATAAGTTTTTTATACTCTATTTCATACATAGGAATTATGCTTTACTTGATCTAATTTTAGATAAATTCCTATGATTATGTGATTTTATGGGTTAAATATTGTTTTTTAGCTCCTAATATATAAAAAGAGGAAACAAAGTGATTAAGTCAAGATTGGAGCAAAACAACAACAACGTTTGAAGATAGATTAACCGCGGCTACTAAAGAACCCAGCCGAAGGCAGAAAACAAGGCAAAAGTGAAAATTGCCTTTGATTCACTCCGTGGCTTACATTGAGATAACCACACCTGAGAAATTGCAATCACGCCCAAGAATCATGCTTGTGATTCCAACTGCTGTTCGAAATGCTCCAAAATCTCACTTCTAATGAAAAACACAACTTAGAATTGCGACCAACCCTTGTGCTCGCGATCCAAACCATAAAGTGACCCTATCCTTACTATCATGGATACGTTACCT